>JAFJYJ010000154.1:0-180955 GCA_019022615.1 Acacia melanoxylon
ATTATTTCCCTTGAAAAAATAATGAGGCGAGAATAAAATATTATTTCGGGGATCATAAGTGACCCCATGATTTTTAATATTTTACATGGGATATAAAATACCAATGTAAGTAAAATAGTTGTGAGATAATAATTAATCCTAATTATGAAAATTATCAACAATTAGTAAGTGGCTAATTAAGTAATTAGTGGCTAATTGTTTAGATTATGATATAAGTAAATTAATTAGTAAATAATTAATTTAAGGGGAGAAATTCGAAATTATTAATTAAATAAATAATAAAAAAAAAAAAAAAAATTTTATGCTTAGAAAAATAAAAAAAAATATCTAGATATTTTGATTAAAATAATAATATAATCGGTAAAGAGCCAACGGGAGAAATGAGAACGGATAGAAATTAAATCCTACCTCCAAATATAGAAATGAAGTCATTAACATCTACACTTTTTATAAACAAGTGGAATTTTATCCGGAGTGAGCGGTCTCGAAGTCATTTCGAAACCAACAACGTAATTAGAGTCTTGGATAATTAGGAAAGGCGGAGATAGTGCTAAAAGTGACTTATAGAAAACGGACCGTGTTTTTCAAACCAGGAATTGGGTTACTTAGATCGAGATCATATTACGAACCGGTGATTTTACGCAAGAAGTTGGAACTTCGGAAGTGATTTCCGTAACCGGTGACGTACGTCGAAAATGTTCAACGAGACAACGGAATACCCTTAATGTGATCAAAAATTTAGTAAACCCAAGTAGTTTTAAAGAGGAAGGATAGAACTTTAGCGCCTTGTTCCCGAATTTTGAGATTCTCCGAGATTGCGCGATTTGGACACCGAACGGGAACTTTATCGGTACCGGCCATAAAGTAGGAGCTTGTGACATCATCCATGACATCACTTTGTGGACTTTGGGGCATGGGGAGGTCGGCCAAGAGAGGAGAGAACTTGTGATCTAAGTTTCCAAATGGATGGCCAAGATTGAATTCCATAAAGTTTATCCAACGGTTGAAATTCAGGGAGTTTTTCTATAAATAGGCTCCTCCCATTCCTTCATTCTTCACCAATTCTAAGATATTTCTAGAGAGAAGTCAGACCAAGAAGGAGTAGCGAAGTGCTGGGTAAGTTCTTCGGTCCCTAGTCTTAAGTTTCGGTAGTTCTTTCGGTAGATATAGTAGGAATGCTAGATTTATCTTTAATTTTTCAAGATAGTCTAGATATCATATTTAGGGGTAAATATGACATAAATTTCGAAAATATGATGAGGGAAAAGATATGTCAAAATTCTGGGGAGATAGAGCGAAAACAGCGAAGCTTTGGCGAAATTCCGCCGATTAGGGGTTCGGGGGCAAAATGGTAATTTGTACCTAAAATGTCTGTTGTACTGCTAGAAGTTGATAAATGTTATCCTTATAGGATATCTAAGATAATCAGACCATTTCTTTGTACCGCCGTCGTACCGCTGTTTCACCCGCTGTCAAAAAGTACCGTTTTTCCGTAAAAGTACCGTTTACCATCAACAAAGGTACGTTCGCGTACTGTAACACTAACTCTGATATTTACTGTATACTTATATGTGATAGACGACTATACGAGTGAATTGTATAGATAACTTTACATGAGATGTGTACCGTTAACGTAGATAACTTTACATGCGAAATGTTACGTTAGCATAAATAACTTTACGCGTGAAGGGTACTTGTTGTTATATTAATCTTCCATCTGCTATATACTTATGTTTTGATTAATGCTATGATGTCTTCCATATGTTGTTTCCATAAATATGAGGTTAACCGTTACACCGAGGTCCGATGTGCATTTGGACCTCGGACTTAAAATAGCTTCGGTGGTCGGGAGGACCGAGCGCCGAAGATAAGGGCAAGCAGCACGCTTAGAGTCCCAGCCGGAGAAATTTTTTTGTTACCACAGCATGTGTGTTGCTAGGGAGACACTTCTGTTGTTATTTCTTTTGAAAACTCTCAGTTATTGTACCGCTTTTGTAATCAGCCAGACTTACGGCATTTTAAATATAATTATCAGTTACTCAATCGCTCCAATGCTCTACTCTGATGAAAAAAAAATTATACTGCTTTTGAAAATGGGATGTTACAACTATTATGTTCTATCAATAACTAAATTAACCTTTAGATAAATTGTATGTTAAGTAAGATGTCTTGTTTAATAACTTTTTGAGCATTCTTTTTTGGTTCTCCTCTACCTTTTTCAAAGGATTCCATACCGTTAGTGCATCCAGTGACCTTTTATGTATGGGTTCAAACCACTTCAAATGATTTTCTACCATCTTACTACTCAATCGAAGCCACTCCGACTCTTTCTCGTATAAATTTGTTACGAATATTTGTTTTTTCGATAACTACATATTTATCTTAACATCTTCATCTCAACCACCTCTACTTTATGCTCTTGTTCCTTTAAAACCCAACATTCGCTGCCAAACAAAATTTTTAGTCTTATAATAGTGAGATAAAACTTTTTTTTTAGCTTATTAGATGTTTTTTTATCACAAATTACTCCAATAATCTTTCTTCACTTAAATCACTTAAATAGAATCTTATAAATAACTTCTCCATCAATTTTACCATGTTTTTATATAATTGATTCTAAATATCTAAGTTGTAATCTTTCTTCACTTAAACCACTTAACTAAATCTTATAAATAACATCTCCATCAATTTTACCATGTTTTTATATAATTGATTCTAAATATCTAAGTTGTTCCATTGGTGAAATGATTTGATATCCCATTTTTACCTCCAAACCAATTACAACTTGTCCGACATATTAATCTACCATCCATTTACACCATAATTAGTAATTACTAAATATTCTTCCTATCTTTATTTTAATAAAAGTACACTTTAAAAATATTTTATTAAACAAAAAATATAATATTGTGTGTGTGTGTGTGTGTGTGTAATTTTAAAATTATAACAGAAGCCTATCTTACATTTTCCTGTTTTGTTCAAAGGTCTTTTACACCACAAACACCTTGTGGATTTGGTGGGATATACTGCAGAAAGATGACAGCATATACTCCTTTACGCTTATATGAGCAATGGCAACCTCGCCTCTCACTTATATGGTTAGAATGAGATCAACTCTCTAGCAGAATTCTTTTGGTCCACACAGAAAATGGTTAACATGAAGTATTTTGAATTCACGGAAGGGTGTACAATTGTTTAAATTTATATAACTCTTTCTTTAAACAAAATAAATTGGTTTGAGTTTTCTTGTAAATAAACTATCTTAACCAAAGTATACTTGTACGTTCTGGAAGCATGGTTTGGTGTTACACCTTGTGGTTTCCTCTTGCCGTTTTTCAAATCTCTATAGGTTTGTAACTCCTAAATTTAAAATTACTACAAGACGTAATTAGACCGGATTGTGCTATGTTATAAAAAGAAAGGAAAAAAACTAGGTGGTTATATATGTTAGCCTGATATTCAATCACCTACTTGCTTTACTTGACCATTTATTGCCTATTCATATAAGCTTTTCGATTTGCAAAAATGAAATTCAGTTTTGCTTTGAGAGCTTAAAAAATATTTTGATAACTTCTTGTTCCTTATGAATCAATAACTTAATGAAAGATTTATTTGATGCTTTTATAACTATTTTATGTGTTGAAGATTTAGGCAAAAATCAGGAGCGGCAAGATTTCAAATAGCGCTAATCACTAGATGTTGCTAGGGGACTAGAATATCTACATTATGGGGTACATAATACACTTATTTCTTTAAGGTTAGAGTTTGTACAAGTCATTTATACAGAGCATTGTAACATGTTTAATTTTTGTTTCTTATTCATTGAACTCCACATTGCATCTCCCCCTGTTGTTCACGGTGACATTAAATCTTCCAACATACTGCTGGACCAGTTTGAGAGGCAAGGTATGATCCTTGTTTCCGAGAACATTATGCTGCAAGTCTTCTTTTCTTTTAATATAAAACTTCTGCATGTATTATTTGCTTAGTAGGTAAGTGACGTTGGGCTTTCTAGACCAAAGATGATAAAAGGTCGTTCATCTCATTTCCAAGGAACTTTTGGCTATCCTGATCCTGAATACATGTCTACAAAAACTTACCAAGAAAAGTGATGTTCATAGTTCAGGTGTGCTACTCTTTGAATTGATTACTGACAAGATTCCATAGCAGGGCCTAATGGAATATGTGCAACTAGTAAGTGCTAATGCTATGTTGGATGTGAGCTCATGTCAAGGTGCATATGCGTACATAATATTTTGTGGGGAAAAAAACATAAATGGAGTTTTTTTTTTTTTTTTAATGTCATTAACACAAAAATCTTTTAGCTGTGAATAAGGCAGTATATGTTATAAAAAGCACACTTTCTTGTGCTGAAAGTTGAGTCATATTATTAATGGTTTGTAAATAGTAGGATTTAATTTGCTGCAGATTTCATCCTATGTATTGATATGTTGATAGGTATGTCTGAACTGTTCTAATTACATACACATGCATTCAGTGTAGACAACAGGTTAGGGCTATGCCTTCAAAGTTTGAACTGCATTTAAAGTTGCAAGATTTTTATCCTTTACATATCTATCTATAACCTTTAAATATTATGATTTTTATCTTTTACATATCTATTTATAACCATTAAATATTATAGCAGCATTGCCATAATATCGCTTCCTGGTGATGATTAATTAGGCAACCATGGAAGCTGAGAGTAAGGTTGGATGGGAAGAAATTGTGGATTCACAGCTCATAGGCTTAATGATATGGCTACTCTTTCTTTGAAATATGTCAAGGAAGCATCCAGAGATCGAACTTCCATGAGGGACATTGCCGGATCATTATCTTAGCTCAGTAAGAAGAAGCATTATGAAAATGATACTATAAGGTCTCCTTCTACAGTAAATGAAATTTCCATTGAATCGGTTTAACTTTTCATCCATTGATGGTTCATATGTGGTATGCAGATTGTGTAGCCGTCACTTGTTCTCTTCTCTGCCATACAAGCCTCAAGCCCAATTTTCAAATATTTTGTCCAATTTATTATAGGGGCTTTGATCGCTTAATCATGACATATCAAGTTTGAGTCATTGTAAATGTAGAAAACTCCTTTAGGGGAGTTACTCTTGATTGGACTTAACAATACTCAAATCTGACCCTCTCAGATAGCAAAGTTAAAAAATAAAAACGTTGCATATTTTGCTATTCAAGACCCATAAATAGCTTTTTAATTGGGAGCCCAATCCATATTTCTCTATATTGGGAGGAAATGGATTGTCAATTTTCTGTTAAGTTCATGTATAAGCTAATGTGTAGCTGTACAGAGTTGTGAGTTTGTATAGATGTTTACTTCATTATCAATACATCTATCTATAAGCATTAATTAACGAGGTTCCTATCGTTTATGATGAACTTCACTCCATCTATTAATTGTCAGCCCAAAAGTCACATAATTACTATTATGTTACATTTGGTGCTTGACATACACTTATTTTGGGAGGATAATGAATGAACAACCACTCTGCAAAATAAGCATTTATCTGAGGATTATAACAACCATAATGATAATATACATGCATCATATCATACATCATGTTTCATTACATATACTGCATTTCACTAAGTCCTACTCTCAGCCCTACTCTTGACTTCTACATCATCCACTCCCTTGGGATTTCATACCGCTATCTTCTCCCTATATACATCTTACTATTACTAGAGTAGTTCACTTGTTGTCTAATTCAACTTCCTTGTTAGATAGATGGGCAAATTCCAGTGGAACCCCAAAGAACTGATCATTGTCCCCTACTGACGAGTGGACTGACATATTATCCCATTCCACTTCCTCCATTCCTTCTCCTACCTCCTCCTCTACCAATTCCAATTCCGGCTCTAGTTCCAGCTTAGGTTCGGGTATGGCAGTGGTTCGTGCTTAGGAGGAGGAGCAGGTATCTCTTCATTCTCAAAGTCTATTGCAAGAAATGGGAATAAATGAACTATTAGTTCCGGATCAAGTGGGATTTCGGGAACTGATGGGAATTCAATCATCTAAGGGAATTCAGATTCTGGTGGGGGAGACTCAGGTTCTATCAAAAGTTCTGGCATAGATGGTACTGTTTGCTGCCTGGCCTGTCTGAAAACTCTGTTCCCTTGTGCTCCCCTTCTCTGGTATTCTTGTCCAGATCTTCATTCCATTCCCTTCCTACTCCATTCATAATTACGCTAGTACCCTTAACTGGTAACCTTTTACCAGTACCGTCCAAACCGAGCTCTGATACAACAATTTTTACACCCCTACCACTAGTGCAAAAAAGGACTTTAAGACCGGACAAAAGAGGTATCGTAAGACCGGACCATCAACCGGTCTTGTTCCTGCCAGTATTAAAAGTCCACATTTAAGACCGGACTATAACCGGTCTTAAAGAAACTCTTTCAGACCGGACATATAAAACATTAGGTCTTAAAAGTCAGACTAAATAAGGTTGAAATATTTGCTGTTCGGTCTTAAAACTCAACTTTTAAGACCGGGAAAAAACTCGGCCGCTCTTAAAAGATCAAAATTTTAAGACCGGACACAAATATAACCGGTCTGAAACATAGTGGCTTCTAAGACCTGACGACTAATTATACGCGGTCTTAAAAGACTGACTTTCAAGACTGGACAACAAATTGTCCAGTCTTAAAAATTGAATTTTAAGACCGGATGTATAAACACACCGGTATTAAAAAAAACTGTTAAGATCGGCTTAATATCAAATATGTACACATGACCTTTAAGACCGGACATATGGATACATCCGGTCTTAACAGTTGAACATTTAAGATCGGCCTATTTATTACCGGTCTGAATTTTCCCGAATGTTTTCCCTGTTCTGTTCTTCCTGATCAATATTCACAAATCCACCACCCAATCCAACACATAAAAGTCGATACTTTAAGTATAAGCTATGAACAATTATGAATAAATTGAACTGGGAAAAAGAATACAAATAATATTCACCATGAGTTATGTCGCTTCTTAAATTAATGAATATATTATGACTACAACACCTAAATTAATTTATACATACAATAAGATAACTTAATTACTTACAATCCAAATACAATCAATTACAAATACAACATACATGCCCAATATAATATTCACCATGCCTTCATCTGATTCCCACCAAACAATGTAACATCCTCTTTTATAACATGCCCCTTTGGATCCGATCCGCCACAAAAATAAAATAAGAACAAACTTCATAGTCGGTGACATTGTTTAAGAACGTAGAAGGAATATAATATAGTAAAAACCTTAAAGTTTTCAAAGAAGTTTTCATATGAATATTACCTTATGAATTATATTGACTCTTTTATAAAGCGATATCCTCCCATATCCCTTCTTGATGATCATTTCTTATGCGGGGTTCATTATCCGCTTCATCTTCTTCGTTCATTTCCGGTAGACCCCTTGAAAAAGGAGTACTCTCAGGAAGACCATAATTTGAATGACTTTCCTCATCAATATCAATGACCCTTTTTCCTTGGAGAGCTACAGACCACATTTTATTTTCTTGATTGGTGATATAGAACACTTGTTTCGCACGGGTCTCCGCCATAATAAAAGGTTCATCACCAAAACTTCTACCGTTGACATCGACTAATGTAAATCCTAGCCGATCGATCTGAACACCATTATTGACATTAACCAACTTGCATTTGAAAATGGGAAATCTAATTTTAACATAGTCTACCTCCCAAATCTCTTCAATAACCCCATAATATGGCATGACTGCCAATAAAGGCCTCTTGTCTTTCGAACTAGAGAAGTTCTTCTTCATCATTTTTTCGAAATAAAACCATTTCTAACCATAAAAACTTGAAAATAAAATTACTCTAGCATATTTAAAATCAAAGCAAAAATCTATCTATGAATTTAAAAGCTACAACTCTAAGAACTTACCTTGCTATTGCTTGAACTCCTTCAAGATACTCCTCACCCACTCTCACTTCACTCTATATTCAGATTGTTACTTGATTTTGGTGTGGGAATGAAGTGATCCCAAGCCTCCTATTTATAGGAGAAAATTGGGGACACAAATGGAATTCAAATGTAACATAAAATCACCTCCACCCTTGGATTTAAAAACCACTTTTTCATATTTAATCTCCACCTTCAATGTGCATGCCGATATGCCTCCTATCTCATACCCATTTAATGTGTTTTTAATAGCTAATTGATTTATTGATTCAATTGAAACCAAAGCTAATCCATGTGCTAGCCGACATGCATTTCTTTTAGTCATTTAAAATGCTTTTAAATAGCTAAATCCATTGCTCATTCAAAACTTCATCTGATTTATCCCTTGTACCATGCGTGCCTTTTAATCATTCAATATGTTTTTAAATATCCAAAATGATTAATAGCTCAATTATCTAATTGGCCCATTCTTAATTACATGGATTTAGGCATTTAAAATTGTTATAAATTCTTGTAGCCCTTGATCTTGCTTTATTAGATTACATCCTAGCCATTGACCATCATTTAATTTGTATAATTTAATTAGAAAGCTTAATTAGGGCCTTGATCCTATGATTAGTGACCTTTTAGGATTTAGGGTTTTCATGTACTTAATCTCACCAATTTTTCTTAATCTTTCCTAATTAATTAGCAAGTACACTTTATGCTAACCATAGTCATAAACATCTAATTAAAGGGTTTTACATAATTTACCTTGGATAATCTCTTGTTCAAGCTTAAACAATTAGCCATTAATTACTTAATTAATCACTTACTAATTGTTGATAATTTTCTTAATTGAGATTAATTATTATCTCACAACTATTTTACTGACATTGGTATTTTATACTCCATTTAAAATATTAAAAATCATGGGGCAACTTATGCTCCCCAAAATTATATTAAATTTTGCCTCATTATTTTCCAAGGAAAATAATCCCAAAAATTCCTAAAATTAGAGACAACATACTTTCTAATTTTTAATAAATATTTTATTGCCTCTTGGATTTATCATAATATTTTCAAGCCATTTTATGCCCCATAAATGCATTTTAGGGATTTTTAGCTTTTTATCTCTTCTAATTTCCATAGAAATTACCTTAGAAAATAAGATAATTATAACTTTTTATTTGAGACCACATATTCACCTATTTCCAATAGATATTATTTGCTAAAATATAATATTCCAGATAAATAATTATTCGGGTATTACAGGTTCCTACACATATTAGACTAACCTCTTATATATAGTTAGAGGCTTGACTTTTAAGCCCCAATAACAGCTTGCACCGAAACCATTACACAGTTAACATACTAACTAACTAACAGCAATGTCTAACCACTACCTACTATAACAGAACTAAGACTATAATAATGGCTTGACTACATATCCGCACAGGTTAATAAGCACACTAAAGGGCAACCAAAACTAAATATAAACTCACCAAAGCTTTAGGAGTGGTCCAACTCACTTTGATTGGTGAACAAATTGTTGCCAAGTTTGTTGATCAATAAATGTGTACTTTTCCCAAGGATGTTCTTGAGGCAGAACCTCGGCAAAAATATAGGTGTTAGCTAGAAAGATCTTAAACTTCCTCCACCGATCAGCATAATAAGACAAGGTCTTGTCTTTCAACTTTTTGCAGTCAGGGACAGTGTATGTAAGCAGGATAGTGTCCCAAATAGGATCCTTTATTGCGCCACGGTCCACACTTTTCCACTCATCCGTCAAGATGCTAACCTTCTTTGCGTGCTAGATAGCCAACAAAACTAGTATATTTGGATTTATTGGGACCGAAAGGTTGCAACTTTTCATCAAACCGAATCTCTAGCCTTGAGCCTCCCGTCCGACTTAGGGTTACATCCTACATTCGTGTGCCTCTTCTACCACGACGTGCAGGGCGGTTATGAGGCTCATTGTGAGATGAAGAGGGTTCGTTCTGACTCACACCAATCACAACAGTAACTGGCGTTCCCGAAACAGGAGTAGAATCGTTTTCACCGTTCATTTTCGAGAGAGGAATAGAGGTAATGCAACAGGAAGGGTTTCGCAACGTAAACAAAGGTTCTTTAGTGATAGTAACAAAAGCTTTCGCGCGAAGAAATGTATATTCGGCGGTTCATATTCAAGACCGGATATACAAAGAGACGGTCTTAATAATTAACATTCAAGACCGGTCATATTAATCTTCGGTCTTAAAAGTAATTAATTTTTATACGCACTCTTTTTCTGTATTTTATACCGGCCGCATTTTATGTCCGGTCTTAAAAGAATTACTTTTAAGACCGTCTTTTATATATGTTCGGTCTTAAAATTTTATTACCTTTATATTTAAATTTTTCCTTATTATTTTGGACCGCATAAAATATTAGTCCGGTTGTGTGAGATTTCTCCATAAAGTAATTGATATTTGAAATTTTTTTAATAACATTTTTAAGACCGGCTTGGTTTTTAACGGGTTTTAATAATATATTTAAGACCGAACAAAAAATGATCCGGTATAAGAAGTTCTTTATATTTACAAAACTACCACCGGTCATACATAAGAAGTTCCTTTTATTTACAAAACTGCCATCGGTCATACCTTTAAGACCGGTGCGTCCAATGTCCGCTCTAAATGAGGCGGTCTTAAAGCCTTTTTTGCACTAGTGTACTGACCTCGCCCTCTCGGGTCGCGGGTTAGAGGGATTCCTTTGATTCGTTACCTTTCCTTAGTTAATTATTCCTTTTCATAAGATATCAGAGTGTGCGCAATAGAGCATCTCACCAGTTTGGACTACCTATTGTACTGGTAAAAGTGCAATAATTAGAAAGTAAATGTTCCCGAAGGGTTAAGGGTACAATTATCTAGCATAAAATGCAAGAAATAATTATAGTCATCCAAAATACATACAAAATACAATAGGGCATTCCCTATTCTTCAATCAACCTGGATATGCTTTACATTTCAAAAATGGTACTTCAAGCTTCAAGCACAACCCCCTGTGTTTACAGAAGCGATTGGAGTCCGATAGTGGCCCCAGAGTAACCGTCAATACTCAAATACTAAATGTGTAAAGTGTATGTACGTAACCATGTCTAATACATATAAAAATCTCAGTAATATGCCAACATACCACATATGCAAATAGAACATACACATCACCAACTACCAAGTGTCATAAGGCTGCTTTACCAAGGCAAGCCCAAGACTTACCGGAGTCACGACCCGTAGAGCCGCCTGTACCAAGATAACCCCGGACCTATCAACCATACAGCCGCCAATTAAGGCTGGCCTCGGACTGATCGTCCTCAACGCTAGGAACCACATAGTTAGGGACTCAAACCCCAACACGCTTTGATTGCATATTCGGCACAAATACAAAACATACACACACATTGAAAAACAAACATCCAACAAAACACATAAAGATATCTGAGTATAGCGGTTACTACCTGATGGGGTATGTACCGTCTTAAAATTTTAGTATGCCCGATTGCTTTTCCAAATATGTTGTTGTCCTAAACAACACCAAAATACCTAATTTCAGCATTTTCCAAAATTACCCTTGCATTTTTAATTAAAACCGAGCCTTGAACAATTTTCCAGAAATATCCAGTGCATCAGGCCCAACTTCAATGATTTTTAATAAATTCCACAAAAATCATATTTGTACGAAATCAATGCCATCTCAATCATTAAGATGTATATTTTTCAAGACAAATATTTCAAGAACCCAAAAGTACTCATAGTTTGGCGTGTAGCCTTATTTACACTCTCTGGTCAGATTCGCCATGATGCTTTTTGAACAAACGTTATCAATTTTTTATCTCCTAGTAGAAAAATCCAAAAGTCAAACAATTATACATCACGGAGAACCTTAGGATGTTTAATTTATGCCTGTAAAATTTAAACTTAATACAAGTTCATTTACTACTTCAAAAACTCGCTTGAAGCTTTGCTGCCTAGATTTCCCAGAAACTGGCAGCAGGCTTTTTCTTAGGTTTTTTGGTGTTTTCGAGTTCGGAAACTTAAACCATAGCTTAACCCCATGAAAAAACATGTTTTAAACTCATTGGGACCATTAAAAACACCAAAATCAGACTTCAACATCAAGCTCTAGCTTTTTGAACGAAAATCCTTAACTAGAAACTCAAAAGCTTTGGACTTTCGGTGTTTACCTGAATTCGGAGTTCGGCTTGGTGATCTTGGTGATTGGTCTCTTGTTCTTGGATATGGAAGCTCAACTGATCCTTCTCTCCTCTCTGAAAATGTTGTGCCTTATGGTTAAGAGAGAGAGAGTTTATGCCCTTTTTTAAAATGGTTAAAAGAATCTAAGCAGTCTGAAATAACTGGTGAAAATTCTTGTCCAGTTATTAATGAATTGGATCTGGCTTTTGGCTTATTTCCCACGAAAATACAGATAATTCCAGAGATCTCTAGGGAGTGGAAAAGTGGCACATTCCCCTCCATTCAAGTCATATTTTAATTTTCAAATAAACAAAACTACCTACTTTGGCCCGAAATTCATAAAAATTACCATTTTTGGCCCGGAACTTCTTTATTATTCTTTTCTTTTTCCCCAAGCTCTCTAGATTATTCCTAGGGCTAGGTGGCTCCATATTGGGCCCACAAATCAGATGCCTTGATTTTTATTTTATTTTATCCCAATTTATCAAATTTATCCCTTTTTATCCAGAAAGTGGAACCCACACTTTGACTTTTGGATTGATTTTGCTTTTCTTTTCCTCCAAGTATTTTTTTTTTAAATAGTTATAAGGGCTAGGTGGCACCATTTGAGCCCCACCAAATCTGCCCTCATGTTTTTTCTCTGCCTTTTCCTCTTTATCCGGTCCAAACTCCTTCCACCGGTCCACGTTGGGCCTCGCTAGTTAATAGGTTGCTTTCTTTTGTACTTTTCTTCAACTTTTCAAGATATTTTCCCTTGACCACCTACTCATATGTGGCGTCATCTTAATTCACAATATGGCCCCACACTTGTCTCATTCAGTCCAAAAGGAACCCCTAATTGGTCCCTATTGGTCCCCTTTCTACCGGTCAATCGCCTGTGGGACGCACATTTTGTGTTTGGGCCTGAGTATGGATAAAATCATCTGATTTCTCCTTCTCTCTCCTGGGTGGACAAAATTGAATGCTTAAGGGGTAAGGATTTGACTATTTTGCCCCTGTAATCATTACTTACTTTTTGCTTTTAATCCCGTAGTGACATGTGTCCTCAGGTAATTATTACAGCTGACTTTTCGTTCTTATCTCTTCAAAAAAAAAACGTAGGAAATCCTCACCTGACCAGGAAATGTCATGTGCACACTTATTTTAGCACATTTTTGCTTATCTAATTGCCTCATACCTTTGGACATAGCTAAATGACATTTTTTCCAACTAATTAATACGTAGAGGTCTTTTGTGCCCATTTTCCATTAGCACTTTAATTCAACGGCTTATACATACTAGGTCCACTGACCCGTATCGCCAAGTTACTTAGTCCCTAAAGACTTCCTATCTCTCGACATCCTTGGGACTCTTCCCAAACCGGGCTTAGTCGTCTGCCTAGTCTAGGCTTATTCTCAATTCTCAAGGTCCAAAATTCAGGATATTAGAACATATGGCTTAAAAGTACCCTTAAAGAGTTCCAAACTTAAATTTTTTTTTTGAAATTAAAAGGAAATGACTAAATTATCATTGCATATATCTTTTTTTTTTGAAAAATACCCCCACTAGCCACTACCACTAGAGCTCCAATGGGCGGCCTAGTGGAAATATTCCGCTTGCAAAGTGGTGCTCCGATTCCGCATTTTTGCGGCCGGTATTTTTAGGGGTATTTTAATATATATATATATATATATATGGATGATTTAGACATTGATTTTTAATTTTGAAAAAGAAAAATTGAGCCTAATATCTCTTTAGGATTATAAATATTCGAAATGTATTTTTTGTCTTTTAGGATTTTTAAAATTCTTTATTAGGGATTTTCCCTAAAATAATTAATGATTGTTTAACATAAATTAAAATACCTCTCATAATGGTATTATGTTAAGTCAATTGTAATTAGTGAAATGTAAATTTACGAAGAAGACAACATTATAACACTAAAAAAACAAGGGAAAATTATAATAAAGGACCTAAGAAAAATAATATTTATTAAGAAGGACCATAAAAATGGTCATTATTTTGAAGGACCAAAAATTTAAAAATAAAAATAAAAAGACTAATTTACACTTAGCCAAATTTCCTATATTATCTCTGATTAAATCATTGAAGTGCTTGATGGAGCCTAGATAAAAAGTCAATGAACATAGAAATGAATTGGTTATCATCAAATCTAGGAGGAATCACATCGAGGTTACCACGGCAATCGTCCTTGGAGCCTCATTTGTTCGTGGCTTGAGCTCACATGTGCTTACATAGGGGAGTTTTATCTTTCATTCTATTAGTCTAGAATTATATATTTGAATTTCTTAATTTTAATATGTGATTCTAGAATTGAGATTAATAGTCATTATCTTTGTTAGTTTGATATTTGTAGTTGAGATTGGATATTGTGGTTTGAAGATTATATATGTTTGAATTTCTTTGTGGTTGCAATGAAGCTATGTTGATTAGTGTGGTATTGTCTTGTTAATATGGTTGATTTGTACCCTTGAGGGGCTGGTTAGCACTCAAATTTAATAATACTCATATTGCATTAATCCAATTTAAATTGTACATTAAAGGTTTAAAACAATATCTTAAGAGATAGTAGTTAGCTATGTTTGTAGGAGCTACTATTAATTGAGAATATTAGACTCAAGTGGTATCTTGAGGTTTTTCATTAAGACTTAATGAAGTTTTGACTCCCATACATTTTGAGCGAGGATAGCCACATTTTTCATTACCAAGAGCTTCCATCATTTGTAACACCCCAAATTCCATACTTCAAATGGTATCGGTTGACACTCAGTTTTAAGAAAATCGACAGAGTTTGAGGGGCTACAGCTCGTAGTAATGCAGAAACGAAGAGCATGCACTTATGTTTGGACGATGAGTGACTGATACAAAATTCCTAGACATATGCTGATGCCCCGACATAAACTGGTATATTAAAACTTTCTCGAAGGAATGTTCATGTGATACAATTACAGAGCTTTGTATAATTACAATTCTTACATGGTAACTATACAATCTTCAACCAAGCCGTAGCTAAACTTGGGACAATGAATCTAACTCAGTTAATCAAACAATTTGGCCAGGTAGCTGTCTATCGTGGAAGTCTCACCGAGTTCACGGTGACTTATTGACTGATCCACATAGACTAGCCCTGCCTTCGGCACCAAACTGTTTGAAGTAACCTCGTTAAATCCATGCCAGAATGAATACTCTGATGACGCTCTTCCGGCATTTGCTTTGTCTGGTGCCTCATCCCGGCTCTGTCCATCGGTGCCTCTCTTCGGCTTCATCCTTCGGTGCCTTCTCTGATCCTAGTTTCACAAAATCCTATCCTCTTCCATTACCATGTGCATCCATTTATTACTCCATGTGCCAATTATCTCATGTGTGTGTTTATGTAATTATAATACATTAAATCCCTTCTTCTCTTCCAAGCTAGCCCAAAACCGTGCCTTACTCCCTCTCACTTGGCTCATGATTTATGTTTTACCTATTGGTTCCTTAAATTTCACATGGATTTAGCTTTAATTGTATAATTAATTAGAACCATTAGATTTCACTTTATTAAACTTAATCTTGGCCTTCTATTTGTTAATCTCTCAATTTATGCTTTTTAATTTGTCTCTTGATTATTTTGTAGAATTACACAAATTATTTTAATTAGTGTAAGCTTAATTGCCCATTAGTTTTTATTAATAGCCTTAAAATTGCTTAAATGTTTTCATAACATATCTTGCTTCTTTTGATCATATAAAAACCATAGTTTAATATGATATTTATATCATGTTTTATGATCTCTATAGGTAATTTTTAAAATTGACCTTTTGTTTAATTAATTCCAAGGAAAAATTTCCCAAAATTATAATTAACAAATTACAAAATTTTGAGACACATCCTTTATTAATATGTATTATTTATCAAAATATAGTATTTATGATAAATAGGAATTTTGGGGTTTTACATCATTCATACATTTCAAACTCCATTCCATTTTATTAAAAATACCAAAAACAATAGTTAGCATTAAATTAAATTACATTCATATTTTAGTTTATTAATTTGAAAATCTAAAACCAATTTTTCTGCTTGTTTTCATTGCCTCTTCATGGCATTTAGATTATCTAGGACCCAATAAAAGGCTCCTTGAGAAGAGAGAACGATCATCGGTTTGCCTATACGCAATCTTTAGTTATTTTTTATTGTGGACCCCAAGGCTAAAGACAAAAAGACCCTCATCACTAACCCAGCCTACGTCCATTGGACTATTTTAATTTAGTAAAAATTGATAAAAGTGAAGATGCTTCTAGAATGTATGCCTCTTAAAAGAATGCCCACCTTTACTTACTTTTGTTTACATTTATTAGTGATTCATATATATAATCGATTAGGTTTCCAGAGGGATCCCAAACAGTCTTTTTTTGGTTTGCATGTATTGTCTCACCATAAATTGCGATTATGTATTATGATCACCCAAAAAAAAAAGCCTCAAAACACTCGCTTTTAAATAAAGGGAATATCATAATGAAGTAAGAGAGGATCATTTTGGCTACATGTCATTTTCTAGAGCAATTGTGGAATTATTACGACTTCGTCACTCATCAACTACAATATATCATAGTACTTAAATTTTTTGAAAAAAAAAAAAAAAATCTAAAATGGTCTCACAACCAACCCAACCATTTTTAATAGCCCACCTTGGCCATTCTCATTATCATCACCTCTCGCTCATTTGGCAGTGTTATTAAATCTAGACCAGATCGGCTCAGAAACTAGCGAATCGATTGATAAATCAGTTTGGTCATCAACCCCGTTCAGCTTTTTAAAAAATCATTTTTTGTCTTTATAATGTCATATTGATAACCCTAAAATCTTCACTTTTCCACCGGTTTGGCACCAGATTGACTCTGGTCTGACCCACTAACCCATGACCTAGTACCCCTGGCCGGCTCAATGACTAGTCTGGGTTTAATATAACCTAAACATTTTGTTCGAGGTCATTTCCTATAGCAATATGTACACATTAAAAAAAAATTAATATGTTGCTCATATTTATTGTAAAAAGTGTTTTTGTAGGGAAAATGGATACTCCTACTACATTGACCTATCTCCTCCAATAAGAGCTGGGAATCAAGACCAGCCCGGCCCTACAAGGCCGCCCCGTGAAGGCCAGGCCTAACAGGGGCGGCCCTCTAGGGCCCGGAAGTTACTATTCCAAATTTTAACTATTTTTCCTTCGTTTTTTTTCAAAGAAATATAATCAGTAAATTAAAACAATTAAAGTTCTGATTTTTCAAATAAATATTGTCAACATTAATATCAAAACAACACGAATCATCCAATAAATAAGCACAATCACTAATTCATAATTAAAAGCAAACTATGTTTACAAATAACTCACATAAAACATAAGAAGCATACCACTAAGCGACATTAGTGCAATGACTATTATTGTCGTCATCTTCGCCACTATCATTAATTTCAACGACATTTGATTGTGCTTCGCTTTGAGTAGGCTCTTGTTCATGAGTAAGAATATAATGAATTTCTTCTCTCACATCATGAACACATCCATAATCTTTATCAACAACAAATAATAAACCAAATCATAAAATTAGAGTATAGTTGTTATGTATTTGTGTATTTGTACTTAAATGGATAAATAACTCTATAACAAATACAAAATACATATAAATTAGTAAATTACCATTATATGTGAATCCATGCATAAAAAAAATAAAAAAATAAAAGGGCCTGCAGGGCCAGCCCTTTTAAGCCCGAGGCCCTACAGGGCCGGGCCTGCAGGGCTTATTTCACTAAACTCCTCTAATTTTCAAGACTGGCCCTTGAAGGGTCAGAGCTTAAAATGGTTGGCCCGATGGGCTCGGCCCAATTTCCCGGCTCTATCCTCCATTGTGTCATTATATGTTGTTTGGTATTAATATATCTATATATTGGGCTTTTTGGTAACTTTAATTCATTTGACTGATTTCCTTGCAGGGCAAATTATCAGCAAATTGATGTATATTTTTTCAGAAATGTTGCTTCTTCTTAATTTCCCGACAAAGAGGAGTTGGAATTTTACTAAGAGGAGCTTTGAAATTAAAAAACATATGCAGTATGAAATTTGCATGGGAGATTAGAAATATATAATAACATGTATCAAGGAAAAAAATTGAAAACTTAGCGGCTTTACTGGAACCTACAAAGCATTAAGAAAAACTTTAAAATAAGCATTGGAAATGCCTTTTCGTGCTGTATTATTGTCTATAACAAAAAAATATCACCTTCTTTTTTTGTAGGTTTAGCATGTAAATGTCTTCTGAAAGATGTGATGTATAGAGAATTCAGATCCTAGTACACAGGTTAAGCAATGTATTAATGTATCAATACATAGTTCCGTACGTGTCACTACTACATCCGATTTTTATTAAATAGAATAATAATTTATTAACTATTTTATATAAATCTTAAAACTATTAACAATGTCTAAGTACTGGAAAATTTTATTATTTTTAAAATTTTCATTAATTGATTTGAGAGGTTATTAGATACATACGATGAGAGTGGTGAAAAAAAAAATGCCATATTTGGTACTTACAGAAGAACTATAAAATTTTCATCAATTTTTGCAAAATATCTTATGCTAAAGACCACAAGGAAAACTCTTATGATTACACGCCAAAAGAGAGCAATTAGTATCATCTTCTATTGTTTTTTGAGTTAGTAGAAGCGATTGAAGCTTACACATAATAATATGCACGTGGTTATAATTATAAAAATTTACTTCATGTCATAAAATCAGTGAAGAATACGTGTAATTATAAAACAGCAACCATATAATTTTTTATTATATTTCAACGAGTGAATTAAAAGACAAAAGTATTAAGTTGTACATAATATTGTTAAATAGCAAGTGTCATTGAAAACCCTATGGGAATCAAATAGCAAGTTGCTAGCTAGCTTCATTTGTTACTACTTGTCTCCAAATCCACTGATCACTAAATTAAGACTATTTATTAATTTTTTTGCCCCCAGAAAAGTTAGGCAAGGTTGATCGAAACTGGACATAATTTTAGTAGAGCCTGCTAGTTGTTCCACAGTCAACATTCACATGCATCATTATTGAAACAAATCTTTTAAAATCAATATATATTATATTATAATCAATTGAATCTAATATATATAATCAACTGTGTGCTATGAAGATTCGATCCAAAGCATAAAAAATAATTATATTTTTGTGTGTACGTGGTGGTGGTGGAACAAAAGCAGCCTCTCATGGATTGGGTATTGGAGACACATTCATGTGATCGAACTCAAAACCTGTCTTAATCTTAATTATATTAATTAATTTTTGTCACCTGGTTTTTTCAATAAAACAATTTGCTTAGCAAATCTATCAGCTTGGTTACAATAAGAAGTACGCATGTTAACTACGTTTTTTAAGCATTCTTGTTTTATCAATTAATTATCAAATGGTGGCTGCTGGAAGCATACCAACACATTTTTGTCTTTTGAAGTGTGAAGCGCACGCCTTACAATAGAACTAGCTAGCACAAGTCTTTTATTATTAAGATTTAAATTATTATCAATAAAGAATTAATGCTAGCTATAAAATATAAATAAAAACTAATGATGATCTAGTATATATAAAATTCCATTTAATTTTTTAAAGATACATGTATTCCTATATTGATCCTCATCTTCAACTTTTTTTAAATATATATAATTAATTTGACTACTGTTTAAGTCATTAGTCTGATATCATTCCATTACGTACCTTGGAGAAAAATCAAAACAAGAATAACGTTAAGCTTGTACGTGATTATTAAAAATAATGATACGAAACAGTAATAATTTTGTATTCTTTAAGGGGACAATATATTAGCGGACAAATATAGAGCTTTTACTCAATATATAATCAATGAACTATAGGAATATTCATCCTTTGATATTTATTTAACTAACAAAAGAGATCGATGATGAATAGATAATCATATATAAAGTACAAATTGCGGATAATTAAAAGAAAAAGAGAGACTGGAGTGAGTTTCATACAAATTCAAGAAACCTTACTTTTATTTAATTATTTAGTTATTGAATTGCCAGCAGGAAGAAAAAGATGCATAGCAGGAGAAGATGGGGAATTACTCCACTCGGAGGCAACTACACACACACACACCTTTCTATATATCTTAATTCAACTCGTTTATATACATACATATGCTGGATTTGAGTGGGTCCATACATGTGTGTGTGTACCCTGAGAGGGATATATTGGTAGAGTACTAGGTTTTTGTCTTGTTCTGGACGAAGAACGGCCGCAAGCTGTTCAAGTTGTTGGAATATATTCATTTATTCATACCCATTTTGAGAATTTTTTAAGAAGAAAGGGATGGATTCATGCACCTAGAACCACGAGAATACACACACACACACACACATTATACAAATCATAGTGATGTTCTAGACCTGTGTTTTAATGAGTATTACAACAAAGAAAAGGTCGGAATGAGTAAACCGTACTCCTATTTATAACTTAAGAATAATACGGCTTCCCAGTATTCAAATACATAAAACGAAAACAAGCAGATTTGAAAGAAGAAAGCTACTAGAATGCATGAAGCCCAATGGCAGAAATCATACTGTTTATGGCTTTAAATAGTGGGATAATGACTTGATCTAAATTGGGTTAAGGTACGAAAAATATATAAGTGGTTTTTCTAAAAGTGCGCCTAACACAAATTGTTTTTTTATGTGCAAAAGTGGTTACGTGATTACAAAAATGAGTCAAAAGTCACAAATTCCGGTTAAATATAGATGACGTTCATTAGATTAAAGTTAACTCTGTTATCTACATTTGATGGAATCTGTGACTTTTGTCCCATTTTTATAACCACGTAATCGCTTCTGCACATTAAAAACAAAAAAACAAACAAACACACACACAGTTGGTGTTTGACACTTTTAGAAAAACCACTTATGTATTTTTGCATCATTACCCATCTAAATTTGATCAACACATATATACCATGTACGTACTCATATGATTATGATTGTTTAACTATTGTAAGAAATAGTGAAGGTTCTAATTTGGGGTTAGATGGAGCTAGCGTGTGATTGAATACATTATTACTGAAGTGAATAAGGGTCATAATAATGAAAGCTGACCCAAAGATAAGATGTACATAATTATAGTATCAGTAGGCGAGCCCTCGTGATCTGCATCTGGAAAGGCATTGAAAAATATAGTGACCTAATCACACAGAATCTGAAGCCTAAAATAGTCGTGGGGTCAATATTTTTGCCTGTGTGTGTGTGTGTGATAGCCAACTGATACATACAGGCAACAAAGAAATCGAACCATTTTGGGATATATTGGTGGATGATCTTATAAATTAGAATACATGATCAAGAAAAATGGAATGCTAAATTTAGTAATTGCGCTATGAAAGTGATTGTCTGTGTCAGGGTTTATAGGGTAGGCGTCTTTTGATGTCCATAATTTGTTTGCTCTGATTTAGAGATCAATCATCAAAGACACAAGGCAAGTGGCCTACGTGGCACAAGCGTGGCTCCTCCTATTTTAGTCCCTCCTCTCTCCATCTCCCTGCATGCTTGTGTGTGTTTTTTTTTACTTATATTATATATATTCTCTCTTCTCTCTTATACACGTTAAAAATACAAATATTACGATTCCTTGTTTATCTAGTTTATTCACATGCATCTCGGTATACAAATAAATTTTAATTTACGAGGCGGTGATAGATAATTTCATAATATAGCAATAGCATCAGCACAGATTGTAGCTGGCATTGGCAACACCCCTATTAACAGCAAATTGTACATACACAAGTACATAACAGCTCATTTAAATGTGTCTTGCATATCTTGTGCATTATGTTCCTCTTCTTCTTTTCCCTTTTCTAAATATAATATACTACAATTAACATCGTGAGTCGTCGTAATAAGCAATATTAAGAGATTTACCTACAATGAGAAAAATTAAAACATGATATATCATTTATTCCCTCTCATACTGAATAAATATATATATATATATATATATATGTGTGTGTGTGTGTGTGTGTGTGTGTGTGTGAGGAGTTACTCTTGATTCAAAAGATAAGACATAATTTTTAAATTTGTTAATATTTTTCTCATTTATCCTTATTGATACTTTTTTTAATAACAATCAAAGATATGAGAGAATGAGAGAATTAATGAACAGTGGCGGAATCAGAAAAAAAATTTAGCCGGGCCAAAAAATAAACATATTGAACTACTCCTTTTAGTTCTTATTATAAGGCACCAACTAACAAGTATATTTGGTCCATTTTATAAGGCACTTGCTTGTTTCTAAATAACATTAAATATTTTTATGTATACCCATAATTAAAAAGGCAGTGAGTGAGAGTAATAATTAATAAAAATTAATTATTACTCTTTTTTTGAGCAAAAAAAGAGTAATAATTAATATGATATTATAGTGTAGTATAATTAATAAGGATAATATTGAAAATTACTTAAGTTTTAGGACAAATTTGATGACTTTAACTGTTTTTATTGACGTGTGAGAATTGTTAGTTGGTTCCTTAAAAAAGGACTGGAGGTAGTATTTACTAAATAATATCAAATAACCTTGAAAATACAAATAAATAATAATTGATAATTATAAATCAAAACAATATGTAAGATGGTACTCCCTCCGGTCCTAATTTTAGGAGTTATTTACCAAAATTTGGAAAGATTAAGGAGGGAAGTTAAATTAGTTATTTATATATTTTTTCCTAAAATACCCTTACCTAAAATTTATTACCAAAAGGAAAATTACGTGGTAGAAGGAACAACAGCAACAATAATTATTTGATCCAAAGCGTCGGACTCGAGAGCAATCTTGCACCCACTTGATAAGGAGAAAATAATCAAAAAATATGAAACCAAAATATGATCCCTAATGTTTATTATTATTTCAACTCTTTCTATTTTACTGTTTATTTGAGTTTTCCTTATTAGTAGGGGTGATATGGGAAAAATATGACAAAAATTGCTCAAAAGTATTTTATATAAAAAAAGAGTATAATTTAGGTGTATATGACATTAATGAGTTGCAAACATTATTTACTTTATAAAATATATAGGTGTATGACAGAGTCTGAATCATCGAAATATGAAACAAAAATGAGGCAAATCCGATGTCTGGTTCAAGAGTTATGGTAGGAATAGTGAAGCAATGTAAAACTGGATTTTTATTATTAAAAATGGCTAAAATATAATTAAAGGCCCAAAGCCCAAATAAGTATAAAAGCCATTATTTATTAACTAAAGAGTCCTAAATTATTAATCAAGAGATAAAAAGAAGTGTATGAAATATTCAATTATCGTGTATTATTAAATTATTATTGTCTTTAATTATTATTGAGAAAGTATAAATAGGGGTATTATAGGAAAAAATTAACAAAAGTTAAAACTTGCTCTTATAATTAGGACCAAAACCAACTCCAAAATTTGCTCATATAATTAGGACCGGAGGAAGTACTAACTTTTTCGGTATCTCAAACAAGAATTTTTCTTTCTTCTCACAGCCCAATGAGTAATGAAACAAACATTATCTTTACATAGAAGATAAAAAATTAGCTGGAGCCAAATTTGTGGCCAAATAAAATATCATATAATAAATACATATATATTCTCACAAGCCATTGTTAATGAAGATGACTATGGTGTCTTAGAAAATATGTATTATTTTAACTAACTTAATTAATCTTATGAAATTAGATAAACATGTTTTAGATTAAAGATATGACTTAGTACATATTTAATTAGCTACACACATGATTGTTATACGCAAGATTCCTCAACTAACAACATAAGGTCGAAACCTTTTGATTCAATTGATATCAAGCACCTCCTTAATTTATTTCGAGTAAGTATTAAGATGTTGTGTTTGTACTCTTCATTTATATGTTGGATACATGTCAGGCGCGTGAGTTTAAATTTAGGGTTAAAGGGCTTAAATGCTCTTGAAGTTTTTGCTTATAGACATCGGACCCTAAAAATTTTTGAGGAGTTGAATGTACCCTGAAAGTTTCAAAAATGAGCCAATGTTACCCCTTTCGTTAACCATAGGGATGGAAACAGGACAGGGGCCTGTGGCCTGGCCTGTTAAAAGCCTGGTCAGGCCTGGCCTGTCAGGCTAACAGACCAGGCACATGCCTAATTCTAGGCCTGTTTGCTTTAACAGGCCAGGCACAGGTCTCCAAGTAGGCCTGTAAAGCCTGACAGGCCGTCTTGTTAAGAGGGCTAAAATTGTAATTTTTTTAAAAAAAAATTAAACTGTCTCTGCCCTAACTCACATAACCCTAAACCATTTCATTTCCACCTCTATTCGCCCGCGAGCCGTGTAACATCCCATTTTCAAAAGCAGTATAATTTTTTTTTTCATTAGAGTAGAGCATTGGAGCGATTGAGTAACTGATAATTGTATTCAAAATGCCGTAAGTCTGGCTGATTACAAAAGCGGTACACTGTACTGAGTGTTTACAAAAGTAGATAACAACGGAGGAATCAAAATTGTCTACGTGGCGTCACGTGCCGTGACAACAAAAGATGGTCTTCAGTCGAGTCCTTAAGCGTGCTGCTTTCCTCTCTCCTCGGTCCTCGGTCCTCCTGACCCTGAAGCTATTTTAGAGGCTGAGGTCCAAATACACATCGGACCTCAGGTAACGGTTAACCTCATATTTATATAGACAGCATATGGAAGACAATCACAGCATTAATCAAAACATAAGTATATATCAGATGCAGGATTAATATAACAACAGTACACATCTCATGTAAAGTCATCTATGCTAACAGTACACATCGCATGTAAAGTTATCTATGTTAACAGTACACATCGCATGTAAAGTTATCTATACAATTCACTCGTATAGTCGTCTATCACATATAAGTATACATTAAATATCAGAGTTAGTGTTACAGTACGTGAACGTACCTTCGTTGATGGTAAACGGTACTTTTACGGAAAACGGTAAATTTCCGACAGCGGGAAAAACAGCGGTGTGACGGCGGCACAACAGCGGCTCGACAGCGGTACGATTATCTCAGATATCCTATAAGGATAATATTTAACAACTTTTAGCAGCATAACAGGCATTTTAGGTACAAATTACCATTTTGCCCCCGAACCCCTAATCGGCGGAATTTCGCCGAGCCCATTGTTTTCGCTCTATCTCTCTAGAATGTTGACAGATCTTTTTCCTCATCATATTTTCGAAATATATATCATATTTACCCCTAAATATGATATCTAGACTATCTTGAAAAATTAAAGATAAATCTAGCATTCCTACTATATCTACCGAAAGAACTACTGAAACTAAAGACCAGGGACCGAAAAACTTACTTCGGCTTTGCTCAGACTTTCTCCAGAGTTTCTCTCTCTAACTTCTCTCTAAGAGGCAGATTTTTGGTGTGAGAAATGAAGAAGAGGAGCTTGGTATTTATAGAAGAGACGGATGGCGTAACGATAAATAATTCGAACTTCGCCTTGACGAATATGGACCGTAGGATCGCATTTTTGAGGACAAAACACTCTTGGCCCTCCATTTCTTGTGCAGACCTCCCCCTCCCCAATAGTCAACAAAATGATGTCATCTTGATGGTGACATCTGAGCCGGTACCGATAAAGTTTCAGTCCGGTGTACGAAACGCGTAATCTTGACGAATCGCGAAATGCTGACGGCAGAGTTTCGAAGTTTCTTTCTTTCTCATTAGGAATATCTAGTTTAATGAAATTTATGATCCCATTAAGGGTATTCCGTTATCTCGCTGAAGATTTTAGGACAGACGTCTTGATTTACGGAATTGAATTCGGAAACACTAGTTTGTAGGCGTAAATTCACCGGTTCGTAATATGATCCGATCTAAGTGACCTTATTCCTGGTTTCCAAAACTCGCTTGTTTTCTCTAAGTCACTTTTAGCACTATCTCGCCATTTCCTAATTACCCGGTACTCCTAATTACGCCGTTGGTTTTAAACGACTTCGAGACCGCTCAACTGAGATGGATTTTCACCTTTGGTTTATAAAAAGTCTTTGTTGTTGTTTATGACTTCAATCCTATATCGGAGGTAGGATTTAAGTTCTAGTTGTTTCCACTTCTCCCGTTGGCTCTATACCGATTATATTATTATTTTATTCAAAATGCTTTCACATTTATTTATTTTTTTCTTTTATTTTTTATTTATTTTTCTAAGCATAAAATATTTTATTAATATTTTATTTTTTTATTTTTTATTTATTTAATAATTTTGAATTTCTCCAATTAAAAATAATTATTTAAATTATTTTTAATTCATTTACTTTATACCCTAATTATCCCATTAATTACCAGATTAGCCACTTACTAATTTTTGATAATTTTCTTAATTAGGATAAATCATTATCTCACAACTATTTTACTTACATTGGTATTTTATATCCCATGTAAAATATTAAAAATCATGGGGTCACTTATGATCCCAAAATAATACTTAATTTTACCTCATTATTTTCCAAGGGAAATTATCCCAAAAATTCCTAAAATTAGAGACAACATACTTTCTAATTTTTTATAAATATTTTACTACCTCTTGGGATTTATCATAATATTTTTAGGCCATTTAATGCTCTAAAAATACATTTTAGCTCTTTATCTCTCCTAATTTCCATAGTAATTACCTTAGAAAATAATATAATTATTACTTATTATTTGAAGCCACATGTTCACCTATTTTCAATAGGTATTATCTATCGAAATATAATATTCCAGATAAATAATTATACGGGTATTACAAGCCGTGACTGGAGTAGTGGAGTGGTGTGTGTCTCTGGCTTAACCCTAAACCCTAAATCACTGTCCTCACCGTCGCCCGTCGCACGTCTCAAGCCGTGATTCTCCTCCTTCTACCTTCTTTCTTTCAATTTGCACAGTGAGGGAGTCCGACGCCACACCAGGTAAAGGGTTACCTTCTCCTCCTCGTCCCAGTCCCTCTCTTCCTCTCTATTAGTCACGCACTCAGTTGATTCATCTTTTAAAAACCTAATGGATTATCTATTTTTCTTCATTTTGCAGAACTATGTCACTTTGGGTTCCTCTGTTTTGCAGATCTACAAGGTTCTCGCTGCTCCTGGTCACCAAGTAAAGCCCTTCATTCTTTATCTTGCTCCTTTCTTGGATTATCTGTGTTTCCGATTTAATTGGTGTTTTTTAACGGATGGATCTAATTTTTCTCTTCGGTTATTGTTTGATTTTCTATCTGGATCTGAATTTTATCGTTCTTTGGATTTCTTGTGCGATTTGTGTTGCTAATCGCTTTAGTTCTCAGATCTTGATATGATGCTATTTGTTTTAAGTGAGGGTTTCTTTATCCTGTATTGTTTAGCCCGATGACATCAACTTTGACCTCACAGTCGCTTGGATCGCTTCAATATTGGGGCTTTTGGCATTCGTCATAAACTACAAATTTGAGGATGTCTTATCTTCACCGTATGTATATCTTAGTTCTCATATTAACTATTATGAAAAACTTTGCTGCAAACTTTTATCAAGGGTTGGAGTTAATTGTAATTTGGTTTTTCTTATACATGGTAAACCATGCCTTAAGAATTTGGAATATGTTATTCACAAAGCATATTTATTCTTGAATACTGTGAGTTTTTTTTTTTGTTGCTTTTGTACATGATCTATCCCGTTATGAAAAATATTGTCAAGCTTGACAGTATACCTCTGCAAGCTACATGCACATATTGTTGAATTAAACATATTATGAACTGTCATTCTTCAACGTTTGCGACTTTTAATCTGACTTGTGGAGCTCGAAATTGGTGTGCCTATCTTTTTTTTTTCTCTTAATCTTTTAATTGATGGTTCTTAATGGATGGATCTAAGTTTTCTCTTTGGTTAATGTTTGATTTTCTCTCTAGATCTGAATTTTATCTGTTGTGTTGTTATAAAGTAGGCCTGTTTTTTGTAGGCCTGTGTTCGGCCTGTTTACAGGAGGCCTGTGTTCGGCCTGTTTTCAGCCTGTTTACAAAAAGCCTGTATTCGGCCTGTAAACATGAGGCCTGTTGTCGGCCTGTTTTCGTTGGGGCCTGTGGCCTGTTAGGGAAAGTACATGATTTTTAAAAATGCAGGCCTTTTAACAGGGTACAGGCCAGGCTCAGGCTTGTTACAAGCCAGGCTCAGGCCAAAATATAAGCTTGTAACAGGCCACAGGCTAGGCTCAGGCCACTTCCCTGCATAACAGGCCTGGCCTGGCCTGTTTCCACCCCTAGTTAACCAGCCCTAATGGTCAACATTTGTTGACCATATATGCATAGGTGACATGCCTATGTGGCATCCACCTCACCCTTCTTTTGTCCATATCAATCTTTAGATTTTTTTTGTAGGATTTTTTTAAGAAAAAAACTCAGATTCTCTCTTGCAATGTTGAGAGAGAAAAAAGAGACTCTGACATCTTTTCCTTAAAATAAATTTGACGGCTAACATTGACAAGAGAAGGGTGAGATAGACACCATGTAGACATGTTGCCTCTGCATATTTAGTCAACAAACGTTGATCATTAGGGATGGTTAAAGGAAGGGCAATAGTGCCTCATTTTTGAAGCTTGCTGGGCACCTTTGTCCCATCGAAAGCTTCCAGGTGCCTAATACCCATATACAAAACCTACAAAATATTTAAGCTCTTTAACCATTAAATTTAATTATGAATGATGGAAAAAGCTAAGGGGAATGCAAACTGTCCATTATTACCTATCTGATGCAACCTAGATGAGTACGACTATCTTCTTGTATTCTAAGGGCCGTTTTGAGTTAAAATTTTTTTTTTTTAAAAAAAAAGAAAAAGATGTCAAAGTGAAAGGAATGAGATGGAAAGAAAAATATTGGAAAAGAATGAAAAATATTTTGTCACATAGGTGTTTGGTTTTACTAAAGAAAATGGGTTGATAGGAAAAATTTTGTTTGATTTGAAGTAAATAAGGTAGGAGAATGAGCCAAGAGACTATTTTGTCCAGGAGTAAAAATATTATTTAAATGTCTATAAGACTCACTCACTTTTTTATATCACATTCAAAGTCACATCAAAATGGCTTTTGTGTCTTTAGTGGGAACCTATTTTCAGTTATATGGCAGAAAATTGGTGGGCTCAAGATACTTTTTTCCCACATTAATAATGATCCAAAAAGCCGTGAATATTGGCGGGAAAATTGAATTTTTCCGCTCTCTACTCTCATCTTCTCTGAACCAAATAGGCCCGGTTAGCACAGGGAGGTACAATCACTTTTGGAAATCAAGCTTTCACTGTGTTACTCTTAGCTTTCACTGTGTTACTCTTAGCTTTCACTGTGTTACTATTATGGGTAAGGGGCAAGTACATTGAAACGAGTAAAGATTACATTCCCCCACGATACCATGCCATATATATATATATAAACATTTCTTTAGCCTTTTTGGTATATTAATGGGAAAATCTTAAATAAAACGTTTAAAACAGGGAAAAAAACAAATCAGTGAAGAAGAATATGGGATATGAAAATGTTTCTAAATGACAAATATGCTTCTAACAGCATTTGAGGAACTGAAGTTGTTTTAATTGTGATTCCTACATTGTTATTTTTTATACCTAAGTTGATTACGCCTAACACATGTGGCTTCAAAATATTACTTATAAAGTTGTTGGTATTTGGGAAGTTTAAATTGTCAATATCACTAGTGCAAAAAAAGGCTTTAAGACCGGACAAAAGAGGCATCGTAAGACCGGACCCGCGACCGGTCTTGTTCCAGCCGGTATTAAAAGTCCACATTTAAGACCGAACTCGAACCGGTCTTAAAGAAACTCTTTTAGACCGAACATTTAAAATATTATGTCTTAAAAGTCATACTAAATAAAGCTGAAATATTTTTTGTTCGGTCCTAAAACTCAACTTTTAAGACTGGGCAAAAACTCGGCCGCTCTTAAAAGATCAAAATTATAAGACCGGACAAAAATAAATCCGGTCCGAAAAATAGCAGCTTCTAAGACCGACGACTAATTATACGCGGTCTTAAAAGACCGACTTTCAAGACTCGGACGGTAAATTGCCTGGTCTTAAAAATTGAATTTTTAGACCGGACGTATAAATACACCGGTATTAAAAGACAAACTTTTAAGACCGGCTTAATATCAAATATGTACACATGACCTTTAAGACCAGACATATTGATACATCCGGTCTTAACAGTTGAACATTTAAGACCGGCCTATTTATTACCGGTCTAAATTTTCCCGAATTTTTTCCCTGTTCTATTCTTCCTGATCATATATATTCACAAATCCACCACCCAATCCAGCACATAAAAGTCGATACTTTAAGTACAAGCTATGAACTGAATAAATTGAATTGGGAAAAAGAATACAAATATTATTCACCATGAGTTATGTCGATTCTTAATTAATGAATATACTATGACTACAACACCTAAATTAATTTATACAATAAGATAACTTACTTACAATGCAAATACACAATAAGTTACAAATACAACATACATGCCCAATTCATACCAACCCCCCCCCCCCAAAAAAAATCCTCTTTCCTTTCGTTTACCCGACTTTTGTCGAGATAGATTGGTTTTGTGGTTAATTATACAAGTCAGGTAAATTAATAGTTCATTAATTGAATATTGATCAATATGGGTTCGAATTAAAAAGGGAAAAAAAACCATTTTGTGGTCTCTAAATTCAAAATGAGATTTGAGTAAGATTGTCTCGATGCATTTCTTGTCAACGAATTAGCCAGGGGAGATTTGACCTACGAAAATAACATATGTGTACCCCTGTAAGACAAATAAGAAACATTTCTTTATTTTGATTATTTATGTGATTGGGATTCCCATATTCCTAACTAATATCAAGTCAATGTTTTTTATTATTGCTGCTTTAACATCGCAAAGTTCTATTGTTCGTATATGTTCTGTTATAAGAACACAGATGTTTAACCACAGTGGATTAGTGGATGATTTATATAGGATCTGTTGATCTCTCTAGAATGCAAGTAGGCTAACACCGAAGAGAAGATGATTGTTCTATGATGTCTATAAGGAAGACACCAAAGAATATCAGATGATCACTGTGTTACACGAGAAAGGCGATTAGCCCAAGGGAGTGGGGTGTGTACACAGTAAGACTGAATAGTAAAGGGTATGAATAGAATCCCTGCACCTGTGAGGTTAATCTCCTATTTATAGAGATTACCTCTAGGGTTTTGGCCCTTGTGCTGTACGTGTCCGAGTGTCTGCTCCACTCATTGTGCATGCCTGCTCTAGTACCTGTACTGTCTGTGATTAGTGCCGACATTACAGGGTGATTAGCGCTTTACCTGATTATGGTAGGATTCTGCCATACAGTGTCCTTGTTGGGCTGTATCATATATGGGCCTAATATATGAGTCCGTAACAGTTGCCCCCAGCTCGGTAGTTTAGGGCTCTGAGCTGCTAAGATTGATTGACTGCCTCAACTAGACTTTTATCTACTTAGCTTTCCCTGTCCTTTGTGAATTCGGCTTACTTGATCTCGGAGAATTTCCAAAAATAACTGATTCATTCGCGACTTGCCCCCATACACACATGCTGAGTTGTTATGCTCATAAAACTCTTGTTTTATGATAGCCGATATTTCATTCGTAACTTTGACCCGGATTGCTAAGTTCATATATTTCCACCACATGTGTTGCCCCCAATCTGGGGTATCATAAATAAGAAGCATACGAATAGGTTCCATTTGCTTATGTTGCTGACATCATGACATAAGATCACCATTTCCCTCTTATTAACCATGATCTCCGTCTTTGAAATCCGTGCCCATTTAATGTTCGTGTCGGTTCATAGCGGTCATCATTGCTCTTTTCAAAGGGAAATCAGATTTTCAGTAGGAATTGTCCAGGTTACCCTTGACTCCTCAAATTCAAACGTCTATATATTTCAACTTCCTCCTCTTCTTTCCTCTTTATGCTCACAACTTTCTTTGCCTTATCAGAGAAAAACTCTCTTCCACAGAGTTCTCTGCCCTCTTGTATTTCCAAACTTTCTTCGAGTTTTTCAATAGCCAGGTATTCTCACTGCTTCCATTTCTTCTTTACTATCATTTTACTTCACCTAGTCTTTTATTGCTCTGCATTTTGGATTTTCATCGCACTTCATCATTTGGTTTTCTGGGTGCACAACTAGGGTTTATGGGTTCTATGGGTAGCCTCTTTATTATTGTCAGTATAATGCTCTTCTCCTTCTCTCCCATTTTCATTCAAATTTGCTTGTGTTGGGTGGTGGTCATGACCATATTGGATATTCCTTATTGAAGGCAAAAAGTTGATACCCTGGTTCTGAGCCATCCCAGTAAGCCTTTTTCTTTTATTGATCATTTACCTCTAGATATGTATGGTAATCCATTCCTAGAGGAGGACAAAGAGACACTTAAAATACTCTGTGGTGGGTAAAAATTCTGAGTCTGGTAAAAACCTTGCCCTGAGGAAGAAAAATGAGAAGCATTACATCGCAAGCCCCGAGGGAGTGGCAATAACTCCAGACTCCAAATTCAACTGCATGTATTTCACGATTTAAATACTAGTATCCCTGAATCTTCAGCCGGTCCATCTTCAAGTCGGGGTTGGGCCATAACACTCCTACCTTGGTTCCCTAAATGCACGCGTCAAATCTCAATTGAGCTAAACCAGGTCCTCATCCGGAAAACATCTTTGATCCCTGCGACGAATATTACTATCAAAATATTGGTCTCGTCTAGGAGGGTCGTGAGAGAGAAGCTTAAGAGATTCTAGCCACGTGTCAACATAACTTTGTTACACAAGCTATCTTGGCCCATCTTAACTTGGACTATCCCAGCCCGACGCCTTTCATTTTCGTGCATAGAAACTCCTTTAGCTCAGGTACAGTTTCTTTTTCTGAATTTCATCTTTTTTCCTATAGGTATAAATGAGTTCACCTTTGCGCCGTGTTGTACAATCCATGACAAAAGAAACAGGTTCTGCAAGTCCTACCAAAGCTTCAAAGATTTTGAATCCGTGGGTCACCGAAGAAGTGTTAAGTTTCAAAAACACAATGACCATCAATGAACTCATTGAGACAGGTCTGTGCAGTGAAGAAGATTATTCTATCTGCTTGCCCGTGTCTAAAGAATCAGTATTCAGCAGCCGGGCTAGGAACGATGACCCTCATTTCTTCTTCTTCTACTGAGATTGCATTTCTCGCCTTGGTGTTCGCTCTCCATTCACTGAGTTTCAAATTAACCTTCTAAATCATTTGCATATTGCTCCTTCCCAACTTCATCCTAATGGTTGGGCACTCGCCATTGCTTTTGAGAACTTCTGCAGAGCTGATAAGCTAACTTGTACCATCCCCGTTTTCTTTTACTTCTATGGGGTTCAAAATACTGACAACGACGCCGGTGACGATGCCCCCTCTAAGAAGGGCTGGACCTCACTCCACAATGACCACAGCCATAGCCTTTTCAATGATGAAGCAAAACCAACTCTGTTTACTATTTTTAAAACTGAGTTGAAGCTTCGCTGCCCATAATTCTAGAACTGGCAGCAAGCCTCTTTTCTAGTGTTTTCGGTGTTTTTGAGTTTGGAAACTTAAACAATGACTTAACCCCATACAGAATCACGTTCCAGACTCATTGGAACCCTCAAAAACACCAAAATCAAAACACAACACCAAGCCCTAACATGATGGACGAAAATCTCAACTTTGAACCTTAAAGAGTTGAGTTTTCGGTGTTTACCTGAATCGAAGGTTTGGCTTGGTGGCTTGGGTGTTTTGGATCTTTATCTGAGTGTATGGAGGTTGCTGGACTCTTCCTTCCCCTTTAGATAAGCATGCCACTTTGTGGCCAAAAATGAAAAATTGAAGTCTTTTAATAATGATTAAAAGGAATCCAAGCAGTCTGATTTAACTGGGGTAAATTCCTGTCCAGTAATTAGTAACTTTGATCTGGCTTCTTGACTTATCCATTAAGGAATTCCAAAGGGTTCTAGAACAGGCGACTCCCCCTTCATAATAATCAGATTTTATCTTTTCAATTGGCTAAAATTACCTATTTTGGCCCAAAACACCTTTTTTGTCCAGCAACTGGGGCCCACATCTTAACTTTTGGACTGATTTTACTTTTCTTTTTCTCCAAGCAGATTTTTAATAATTATGGGGGGTAGGTGGCGCCACATGGGCCCCAAAAAATCTGCCCCCTTCCATTTTATCTGACTTTTCACTTTATCCAGTCCAATCTCCTTCCACCGGTCCTTGCTGGGCCAAACTAGTTAACAGGGTGCTTTCTTTTGTACTTTTCTTCAGCTTTTCATATACTTTATCCTGATTAACCATACATATGTGGTGCCATTTTTACTTTCCAATATGGCCCCACATTTGTCCCATTCAGTCCAAAAGAAGCCCCTAACTGGTCCCAATCGGTCCCCTTTTGATAGATTAACATCCTGTGGGACCCGCATTTTGTGTTTGGGCCTGAGTATGGATAAAATCATCTGACTTTTCCTTCTCTCTCCTGGGTGGACGAAATTTTATGACTTAAAGGGTAAGGATTTGACCATTTTGCCCTTACTTTTCCTCTTTTACCCATGTAATGACATGTGTCCCAATGTAATCATTACACTAACTTTTGCTTTTTGGCATATGACTTTTTCAGTGTCTCTTTCTCTTCCCTAACCATGGATGGCGCATGGACACTGACCAAAGGCTATAATCTGTGTCTGGTCAATATCCCCGGGCCCCACTTCATTGTACCGGCTTATGTTACATCGGTGGTTTGCCCTAGCCCCACTTTTCCTCAAATTTGGGCACCGTCATTATCTCCCTTTTTCTTGTCTGCACTAGGCCACATTTTGGACCTTTTTAGGGCCCACCATCCCGCCTCCCATTATTCTGACAGCCTTTTGATAATTATTATTTAAAATAAAATATTACAAAAAATAATGATAATTAAATCAGCAATAAATACTTCTCATTAATTTATCAATGCTTACAAATACATTATGTAGAATAGTGGGTTGTTACATTTCTTCCCCCGTAAAATAAATTTCATCCTCGAAAATTGTTTATACATTAATCATGCTTTGGGACATAAAATCAGGGTAGCGATTCTTCATATCTTCAATTGTTTCCCATGTCGCCTCTCTGGGTGACAATCCTTTCCAGAGCATTTTAACAGAAGGGATTGTCCTTCGCCAGAGTTGTTTCTCTAGATAGTCGAGGATTCGTTCAGGTTCTACCGCAAAAGTATGATTATCTTGAACATCCACGTCCTCATATTCTAAAATATGCTCTAAGCTTGGTTGATATTTCTTCAATTGAGAGACATGGAAGACATCATGCAACTTGCTTAAGTTAGGCGGTTATGCCAATTGATTTGCTACTGGTCCTCATTTAGCAAGGATCTCAAAGGGTCCAATATATCAAGGACTTAGTTTTATGCACTTTATCGCTCTACAGATTCCAGTAACAGGATATTTTGAGAAAAACATTATCTCCTACTTCGAATTCAGAGGTCTTCTCCTCTTGTCCGCATAATTCTTCTATCTTCTCTGTGCCGCGAGAAGCCTCTTCTGAATCAATATAATTTGGTCGGAGGTCTTATCAACCATCTTCGGCCCAAATAACTTCCTTTCAGACAACTCGGTCGAACATATAGGAGATCTACACTTCCTCCTGTATAAGGCTTCATAAGGAGCCATTTGTATACTGGAATGGTAACTATTGTTGTATGCAAATTCAGCCAGAGGAAGGTATCGATCCCAATTACCTTTGAAATCCAAAACACAAGCATGCAACAAGTCTTCCAGGGTTTGGATTGTTCTTTCCGACAGACCATCAGTCTGGGGATGGTAAGTGATGAGCACAAATTATGCCATGTTTTCCCTGTATTTCATGACTGAATTGTATGGTAAATGAAAGCTTAACTGCAAACAATCCAAGCAAAAAGGCATATATTCATGATATAGGGAACTGAAGGATGGAAACCATTTACATTGTTTTTAAAGAACGTATAGCAAAGCTGATACGGTGCTATAGCATTCTGACCACAACTCGAAGTGCAACAAAAAGCATCACGAAAGTTATAGCAAAGTAAAGGAAGCGATGCTATGCATCATATTTTCTGACCTGTTTATCTAGCTGATTTCAGGAATAAACAAAAAAGATCGAGATCGACAGGTAGATTGCTGACGTAATGAAATAGAAGATGTGGAGGATCAAAACGAACAGATTTGAGGAATCCCTCAGGATTAGCAGAATCAATCTACAAAAAGAAGATGCGATAGATCTCGACAGATTTGGAAAGCCCAGATAGCTGAAACTTGCATCACACGGAAGTCTGAGTATAAAAGGAAACATCAGGTCAATCCTAGAGGGAGAGTCGCACAGAGCCAAAACAAGATTACACATTCGGCCGACTCGAAAGAAGAGTGAGAGACTTCACTAACACGAGAATTCCAGGACAACCCAGCATCCTTCTTTGCAGTAAGACGGAGGGAAGAAGACGTGGATTAGTTACGTGACAGGGCTTCTTCCATGCCGTCAGAACGCCGTCAAGCTTTCTATTTTCATTTATTTTATTTTAGTAGTTAGATCATGGGTCATTTTGTTACTATCTGTTTTGTGTTTCCCTCGTCAGTCATGAACTAACTTTCTGATGGCTGAACGAGGATGAATTCTTAAGTGTTTTATGAACCCAGTTGCAAGTTCTTAATTTAATAGATTTGGTTTGCTTATCAGTGAATTAATTACTAGTCAATTAGTGGAATCTAAGGGCTAGACTTGTGGTCTAGACTTACTGGCAAGGAGTCGAGGCTAGACCTCTGAGAAACAGTGTTTGCTAGGCAGCCGGTGCAAGGCTTGACCTATTTATTGTAGGCTCCAGGAATGGGTCTACCTCTCATAACCAAGACACCCTGAGTATAATGCAGATTTAACTAGAAAGTTGCCATAGGAATATGGAAGGAGTATAGTTAGTATCATAAGTATCGAACGCGGAAGCTTCGATAGATTATAAAAGTGGGTTAACCAAATAGCTTTGTAGTTAGTAGCCATGCTGTAGCATTGCAGAAGCTGTGCAGTATGGATGCTATAGCAATGGGTAGAGTAACTGGGGGATTTATGCGCTTAAGGATGGTTCTGAGTTCAGCCTAACTTCTCACTGATATCTTCTTAAACTTATTTTGTTTACTTCTGTTATAGCATAATTACAAAAACCTCTCAAACCAATTATATTTACTTCCTGTTTGCACAACTATCATAGCAATTGAGCGTCACACTTCGGTATCTCAGTCTCTGTGGGACGATACTCTACTTACACGTTATTACTTGTTCGACTGGTTCACTTGCCATCAAGGAAGTCAACCAACAGTAAGCATTGCTAAATTTCAGCTTTGTCCTCATTGCTCCATGTAAGGCTTGCTAGAATCAAGGAGTGAACTGAGAATCTATATCGGAAATGATGCTTTTTGGTGTACCATGGAGTCGAACGATTTTTTTGATATAAATCTCTGCTAACCTTTCCGGAGAATAATTCACACTTATAGGAATAAAGTGGGCAGATTTCGTGAGTCGATCAACAATCACCCATATCGCATCATAATTCCTGATCTTGGGCAGACCCACAATCAGATCCATGGTAACGTCTTCCCATTTCCATTCAAGTATTCCAATTCCTTTCAGGAGTCCTCCCGGTCGTTGATGCTCAATTTTCAATTTAAACATTTTGCCACATACCGAGTGATATCATCTTTCATTCCAGGCCACCAAAATTCTGGTTTCAAATTATGGTACATTTTGGTTGCTCCTGGGTGGATAGTGTACTTGCTCTTATGAGCCTTATCCAGAATCTTCTTTCTCAGATCTTCCTATGATGGCACATATATTCGCTTCTTGTATCGGATTAGTCTATCCGGTGACAGATCATATTTTGTGGGTTTATTGTCAGACATCCTTTCTCGTATCGACTCGGCTAGCTCATCATGCATCTAAGCTTCTTTTATTTCGGATTTCAAATCATTCTCTTCATGACTGACAAGAAGATTTGAAATGTGCATATCATATGGCCCTTTACCATTCATGAGGATTTGATTTGACAAGTTTAAATATCGAAAATCCTTTAACAACTTCTGCTCCGCTATCATCATAGATGCCACTTGTACGGTGTTTCTACTCAGAGCATCCGCTACAACATTAGCCTTACCTGGATGATATTTAATCTCTATATTTGTAGTCTTTGAGTAATTCCATCCATCTGCGTTGTCTCATATTTAGCTCTTTCTGATCAAACAAATACTTGAGACTCTTGTGGTCGCAGTACAATTCAACAACAACGACGTACAAATAGTGTCGCCATATCTTCAAAGCAACACAATTGCTGCAAGCTCCAAGTCATGTGTAGGGTAGTTCAATTCATGAGGCTTCAGCTGATGAGAGGCATAGGCTACAATTCACGTGCGTTTTGACCAAGGGACTTAAATGTAAGAAATGAAAATTTCCATACAGGACTAAAATGAGAGATTTTAAAATGTTTATGGGGTCTAACTGAAATTCCCAAAAACTCTGGTTAATTTTCTATAATTATTCTTGTCTCCTTTTCTCCCTTAATTTGCAATTTCCAGGAATTCTTGGGTACCTTTCTACAATTTTCCCCAATCCTCAAAATCAATAATTCCAACCCCAATTGACATTTTCCGAAATCTTGAATTTTCTTCCAAAATACCTACAATGCAAGATTAAACACAATATAGCATTAAAAGTCCAAGAAATTATTTTCATGAATACTTAATAAATTATGACCATTTTGCCCCTAATTTCACTTAATTCAAAAGAAATGTCCCTAACTCAAATTAGTGCTTAATCATGCAATAATATCCCAGAAAATGCATTAAGAATCCCAATTTAATTATAAAAAAAATCATATAAAAATATGGTTCGATCAGCTTCTCAACTACTACCTGGTACAACTAATGTTTTGCCAGACTCAAAATGTACTATAGACATACTAGTCTAAAGTCACCATGACAATCAGCATTTCACACAGTGCTAAGTATCACCGGTCTTATGGCCTAGGGACCCTCCCGGTGCACACTTGCACACCAAGTCTTATTACCTCAAGCCTCTGCTCGTCTATTTCATCTAAGCTTTCTCCATTCAAGCTCTTAGACTACTTTTACTTACTTAGCACTATAGTTGACAACTACTATTTGGCTTAAATAGTTCAGTGTTCTAGACCTTTCTAATAGTTTCTGTTCCTATATCATAATCTACAACTACACTACCTTTACTTTCAACACAATAGCATCGACAAACATGTCATCGCTACCTAAAACCATTATGTTATCTCATTTTCAAACATTGAAAATTTTCCATGGTCGCAGTACATTTCACAATCTGCACTATACCAAAAAGTAATAGTGCTATCACATTTTTAAACTTAATCACTGCCAAAACAAATTCGTGAAACCACATTCACTGCCGGAGTGGTTTTATAAAACATTTACTACCGGCACGTTTTTGTGAGCGGGATTATTTACAAAATTTTATAATTGAGAGCACACGCCACCACTTCAACCACTTGGTGCAGCGAGCGACTTATCCCAATCCTAAATCCGGCTTATGTATCCCTCTAGCCTAAAGTCGAGTCACCAGGTATCAACAGTACTGTCAAACCCGGCCTCTGCATTCCTCTGGCCTCAAGTCGAGTCACCAGGTATCAACAGTACTGTCAAACCCGGCCTCTGCATTCCTCTGGTCTCAAGTCGAGTCACCTGGCATCAGCAGTACCATCAAACAATGTGGGAGAACCTCCGCCCCTCCTATAAGAGACCCAGTGTTCACACTAGCACATAAAATAACGACCCTATCTACCGATAATTCAGTCCAGCCATAGACAGTTAGGTCTTACTAGACAAAACATACGCCCTAGGCGAAATGTTATGGATTGGGTGCGTTCACTGCTGGTGCGATTTTCATTCTCTTAAAACGAATCCCCTCAAAAACTCTTTGTTCAAAAAGAGCCTTTAGCAAAGGCCAGCAATTTCAAACATTATTAAACATCTGGCAAGACCTAGCAAACCATGTACATCTACAACAGCTTATGGCCTTCCAGTTACGTACTGACTTTACCACAACATAGTTGAAAACTCAATTTCAAACTCTGGGTTCTAACAAACCCCTTTTTTAAGACAACAACATCTCAAAATTTACCATCACTGTGGTCTCAAATTCTGTTGAAAACATTTCTTCCGAAAACTTAATTTCAAAAATTCACAAGTTCCAAAAATCAATTTCGAAAATTTCAAATATAGCGGGTGTATTGGCAAGTTTAAAAATTCAATTCTTAAACCTATTCAGGAACTAGACAACTAATCTTATAAGGTCATTACTTCCTAATGAATTCTACCTTAGCCTGTTGGCTACTTTTAAGACATTGCCCGCTATTCTTGGGCTTCACAGTCTCTTTGGAACACTGCCCGGTATTTGTTGTCTAACAACCATGGGCTTCTGCCAGCCTATAGACACAATAGTCACACAAGACTTAGGGCTTTGTAAACATACATGTCTAACGACCAATGGACACACCAGTCCTAAAGGTCTTACTGCCCACCATGAACATTTGAGAGGTACACATCACCACTTTTCCCTCACCAGGACATACCCCAATCTCGTGCAGCTTCAACTGCAACCACCAGATCCTTCTAGCCTCACGTACTTCCTAATCTACCGGACTGGAGTTGAGTCACCAGGTATTAGCAGCGTCGACCATCGTCATGGGCCATACACCCTCCTGACGTGGTAGGAATCGTAGTTCCTAGATTGGTGTATTCGTTTTGGTGTGTGCTTTCGTCTCTCAAAAACTCATTCATTTGGAGCCATCTGATACGGCACCTTTGATAATGGTTCGGTACAAGGCATCAACCCAATAGTGAATTCTACTTCGCTTACTGGTTGTAACCCGCTAAAAGCTTTTAGAAACATCTCAAGGAATTTGTTCACAACTAGAATGTCTTCTAGTGCGAGTTTAGTTCCTGCTTGGATACCAAAACGTAATATATGCTATACAGCATTGGAGCACCCCATGGCGATATACTGGATTACGTAAACCTTTTATCTAGGGAACCTATTCAATGTGGGACTCGTTACAATATACTTACCTTGAGAACCGATGCACTGGTAGCCCTACTTTATGGTTCGTGGTTACGGCGGCTCCACACTACAGTTCAACGTCACGATGGCTCCATGCTACGGTACTTTACGCAGTGCATCACTCAATCCTCTCTGACTAGTCAGCCCCTCCGGTCAGAGCCCTCTGTAGGTAGCCCTTTTCGATCAAAACTTGTCATAGGTAGCCCTCTCCGAGCAAAACGTTCCATAAGTATCGTTATATTCAGTTAATCATCTTTGAATTAAAGTATCGTTATAATGAAACCTCAGATCTTTATCAAGTTCCTACCCTTAGTGGTTCTGTAATCTACTGTCTTTAATTCTGCCATCTCAACTGAGGTCATTCTATTTATGGATTTTTACTATTAGTCCAGCTTCAGGCATAATCCTTAACTCAACTTTCCCTATCAGGTCACTACCTACTTCTTAGGGAATCTATTAGCCACTAACATCACTACGGTTATCGGTCCTACCTTGAAACCATAACTCGTGGCTACTAGGGTTTTATCTATCGTATAGTTCCGTTAAGGAACTAACTCTCATGTATTGAAACCTAAGGTAACCTCAATCATACTTCCTCTGGGATGTAGATTGAGCATTGCCTAGGTTCTAATACCTTAGAGTAGAAACCCGGAGGAAGTATGATTGAGGTTACCTTAGGTTTCAATACATGAGAGTTGTATGGCATAACTGCCTCCCCAGAAATATTGGGTACTCTTCCTTTTTTTTTTTTCTATTGCACCCTTTTTATGTAACAGACCACCACCATCAAGGACTCAGTCAAAGACCTATGTCCCCGAAACCATGTAACATCCCAAATTTTGTGATTTCCAAATTAGGAATAATATATGAAAATTAATTATGAAATTTTTGCTTAAAATAATTATGAGAATAATTATTAGAAGTTAAGGCCCATTTTTCCTTAATTTATTTTGGGAAAAAAAGAATAAATTTAAGTAAGGAATAATTTAGGCCTAAAAATCATAGAATAAATATTTTACGGCCAAAAGAAATTTAATTGAGAAAGAAAAATCCTTATGAGATTAAGGATTTATTTTAGGAATTTATTTGACAATCTAGTGTCGAAATTAAGAAGGAGTAAAATGGTAATTTTACTACCCCAAGCCTGCAAATAAATGTGGACAAAACCAAAGCCCAACTTAAGACGAGGATATATTTAATCAGAGTTTTAGAGGATGGAATTGTTGAGGCTTAAAGCCCAGTACGTGAATGATATGTATACTCCCTCAAACCTATTATATCATCAGCCCATTATACCTCTCAGCACGTGAGACACAAAAGAAAACTGAACAGTGTCAAACACGTAATAGCAGACCATCCCATACTCCCTCTGTACGCATGAACTGTGCACGCCGTCAAGAGAAAAAGGAGCAGCAGCAACATTAAATACAAGCAATGGATTTTCCCTCACTGTTCACGCAAGAGCGCCCTTCCCTCTCGAGCCCAGTGTTGTAAACCCCTCGGTCCATCTTTTTCTTTTTCTCTTGGACCAGACCCTTAGTATAGTATATAAGAACTATTCCATGGCTGTTATTCATTCGTATTACTCCAGCCAAGAGGAACCGAGAAAGAGAAAGGAGAAAGCCGAGAGAGAGAGTAATCCGGATAATTATTTATACGGAATATTATATTTCGATAAATAATACCTATTTAAAATAGGTGAACATGTGGTTTCAAATAAGAAGTAATAATTATCTTATTTTCTAAGGTAATTACTATGGAAATTAGGAGAGATAAAGAGCTAAAATGTATTTTTAGAGCATTAAATGGCCTAAAAATATTATGATAAATCCCAAGAGGTAGTGAAATATTTATAAAAAAATTAGAAAGTATGTTGTCTCTAATTTTAGGAATTTTTGGGATAATTTCCCTTGAAAAATAATGAGGCAAAATTAAGTATTATTTTGGGATCATAAGTGACCCCGTGATTTTTAATATTTTACATGGGATATAAAATACCAATGTAAGTAAAATAGTTGTGAGATAATGATTTATCCTAATTAAGAAAATTATCAAAAATTAGTAAGTGGCTAATCTGGTAATTAATGGGATAATTAGGGTATAAAGTAAATGAATTAAAAATAATTTAAATAATTATTTTTAATTGGAGAAATTCGAAATTATTAAATAAATAAATAAATAAAAAATAAAATATTAATAAAATATTTTATGCTTAGAAAAATAAATAAAAAATAAAAGAAAAAAAATAAATGTGAAGGCATTTTTAATAAAATAATAATATAATGCGGTGAGTCGCCTTATAGGCAGGGAAAGGTTAGAAATAAATTCTACAGTAAACCAGAGGTAAAAATCTTTTCGACTGATCAAATTAAGAACAAGTGAATTTTTACACGAAGAAAGAATTTACTGTGCGTTGTTTCCGCAACCGAAAACCCCGATTTCAAATAAGACGAAAAGTTGATCGGATAGAGTAGAGTCAGATAGGCAAAGTGAGAACCTATAGAAACAATTGCGTCTTTTTAAACACGAGATTAAGTTAGGCAACAACTGGACGTTTACGATTGAGTGAATTGTTGTCGAGAAGTTGGTTCTATCTAAGCGATTTCCGTAACCGGACGCGTTTGTCCGAATATCTTCCGACGCACCGGAGAATACCTGGATATGATCAAAAAGAGGATCCAAATAGATAATATGAAAGAGGATGGAAAGATCTTCAAAGTTACACGCCCGGATTTTTGAGTTTCTGCGAAATCGCGCGAAACGGATACCGATCGAGTAGCTTTATCGGGCCGGAGGCCATAAAGCAAGAGCCATCATGGATGACAACTCATCCATTGACTTTAGGGCTCTTAGATTTCGATCTTGACCATGGATGGCCAAGAGTGTTTTGTCCTCAAAATGCGATCCTACGGTCCATATTCGTCAAGACTCGAAGTTCAAATTATTTACCGTTCGCCATCCGTCTCTTCTATAAATACCAAGCTCCTCTTCTTCATTTCGACACCAAAAATCTGCCTCTTAGAGAGAAGTTAGAGAGAGAAGCTCGGAGAAAGGCTGAGCAAAGTCGGGTAAGTTCTTCGGTCCCCGGTCTTTAGTTTTAGGTAGTTCTTTCGGTAGATATAGTAGGAATGCTAGATTTATCTTTAATTTTTCAAGATAGTCTAGATATCATATTTAGGGGTAAATATGATATATATTTCGAAAATATGATGAGGGAAAAGATCTGTCAAAATTCTAGAGAGATAGAGCGAAAACAATGGGGCTCGCGAAATTCCGCCGATTAGGGGTTCGGGGCAAAATGGTAATTTGTACCTAAAATGCCCGTTATCTTTGCTAAAAGTTGTTAAATATTATCCTTATAGGATATCCGAGATAATCGTACCGCCGTCGAGCATTTGTTGTGCCGCCGTCACACCACCATTTTTTTCCGTATTTGTCGGAAATTTACCATTTTTCCGTAAAAGTTTCGTTGTACCGCCAAAAAGGTACGTTCGCGTACTGTAACACCAACTCTGATGGTTATTGTATGATTATATATGTTTGTTGTTGTAGCATACGTGGTTATGTTATATACACGGTTATGTCACATACGTGGTTATGTCACATACGAGGTTATTATTCTTTGTATCATACGTGGTTATGTTACATACGTGGTTATTATCTTACATACGTGGTTATGTATTTTTAATCATACATCCGTTATGGACTGTTGTATTGATTCTTCATTGTCGTGTATATGTAGTCGTATTTAAGCATGAGGTTAATGCGTTACTCGAGATCCAAATTGTAATTGGATCTCATTTCTTATCATAGCGTCAGGTTCGGAAGAACCGAGGACCGAGGAGAAAGCGAGCGGGCGTCGCGAGTCCCGATCAAGACTTTCTTCGGGTGTTATTCATTTTGAAAACTCTCGGTCAATGTACCGCTTCAGAATCGGCCCGGACTTACGGCAATTTGAATAAATGTATCGATTACTCAATTGCTTTCGATGCTTTCTCTACTCGATGAAAAAAATAATATATTGCTTTTGAAAATGGGATGTTACGGTTTGGTATCGAGCCGGGTTTCGATCCCGGGACGAAATGTAATACCGGATAATTATTTATCGGAATATTATATTTCGATAAATAATACCTATTTAAAATAGGTGAACATGTGGTTTCAAATAAGAAGTAATAATTATCTTATTTTCTAAGGTAATTACTATGGAAATTAGGAGAGATAAAGAGCTAAAATGTATTTTTAGAGCATTAAATGGCCTAAAAATATTATGATAAATCCCAAGAGGTAGTGAAATATTTATAAAAAAATTAGAAAGTATGTTGTCTCTAATTTTAGGAATTTTTGGGATAATTTCCCTTGAAAAATAATGAGGCAAAATTAAGTATTATTTTGGGATCATAAGTGACCCCATGATTTTTAATATTTTACATGGGATATAAAATACCAATGTAAGTAAAATAGTTGTGAGATAATGATTTATCCTAATTAAGAAAATTATCAAAAATTAGTAAGTGGCTAATCCGGTAATTAATGGGATAATTAGGGTATAAAGTAAATGAATTAAAAATAATTTAAATAATTATTTTTAATTGGAGAAATTCGAAATTATTAAATAAATAAATAAATAAAAAATAAAATATTAATAAAATATTTTATGCTTAGAAAAATAAATAAAAAATAAAAGAAAAAAAAATAAATGTGAAGGCATTTTTAATAAAATAATAATATAATGCGGTGAGTCGGCTTATAAAGCGACCGGGGAAAGGTTAGAAATAAATTCTACGGGTAAACCGAGAGGTAAAAATCTTTTCGAGACTGATCAAATTAAGAACAAGTGAATTTTTACACGAAGAAAGAATTTACTGTGCGTTGTTTCCGCAACCGAAAACCCCGATTTCAAATAAGACGAAAAGTTGATCGGATAGAGTAGAGTCGAGATAGGCAAAGTGAGAACCTATAGAAACAATTGCGTCTTTTTAAACACGAGATTAAGTTAGGCAACATTTGGACGTTTTACGATTCGGTGAATTGTTGTCCGAGAAGTTGGTTCTATCGGAAGCGATTTCCGTAATCGGACGCGTTTGTCCGAATATCTTCCGACGCACCGGAGAATACCTGGATATGATCAAAAAGAGGATCCAAATAGATAATATGAAAGAGGATGGAAAGATCTTCAAAGTTACACGCCGGATTTTTGAGTTTCGAAATCGCGCGAAACGGATCCGTCGAGTAGCTTTATCGGCCGGAGGCCATAAAGCAAGAGCCATCATGGATGACAACTCATCCATTGACTTTAGGGCTCTTAGATTTCGATCTTGACCATGGATGGCCAAGAGTGTTTTGTCCTCAAAAATGCGATCCTACGGTCCATATTCGTCAAGATCGAAGTTCAAATTATTTACCGTTCCGCCATCCGTCTCTTCTATAAATACCAAGCTCCTCTTCTTCATTTCGACACCAAAATCTGCCTCTTAGAGAGAAGTTAGAGAGAGAAGCTCGGAGAAAGGTGAGCAAAGTCTCGGGTAAGTTCTTCGGTCCCCGGTCTTTAGTTTCGGTAGTTCTTTCGGTAGATATAGTAGGAATGCTAGATTTATCTTTAATTTTTCAAGATAGTCTAGATATCATATTTAGGGGTAAATATGATATATATTTCGAAAATATGATGAGGGAAAAGATCTGTCAAAATTCTAGAGAGATAGAGCGAAAAAATGAAGCTCCGCGAAATTCCGCCGATTAGGGGTTCGGGGGCAAAATGGTAATTTGTACCTAAAATGCACGTTATGCTGCTAAAAGTTGTTAAATATTATCCTTATAGGATATCTCGAGATAATCGTACCGCATTGTCGAGCATTTGTTGTGCCGCCGTCACACTTTTGTTTTTTCATTTGTCGGAAATTTACCATTTTTCCGTAAAAGTTTCGTTGTACCGCCAAAAAGGTACGTTCGCGTCTTTGTAACACCAACTCGATGGTTATTGTATGATTATATATGTTTGTTGTTGTAGCATACGTGGTTATGTTATATACACGGTTATGTCACATACGTGGTTATGTCACATACGAGGTTATTATTCTTTGTATCATACGTGGTTATGTTACATACGTGGTTATTATCTTACATACGTGGTTATGTATTTTTAATCATACATCTGTTATGGACTGTTGTATTGATTCTGCATGTCGTATATGTAGTCGTATTTAAGCATGAGGTTAACAGTTACTCGAGATCCAAATTGTAATTGGATCTCGCTCTTATCATAGCGTCAGTTCGGAAAGAACCGAGGACCGAGGAGAAAGCGCAGCGCCGACGAGTCCCGACGAAGACTTTCTTCGGGTGTTATTCATTTTGAAAACTCTCGGTCAATGTACCGCTTCTGTAAATCAGCCAGACTTACGGCAATTTGAATAAATGTATCAGTTACTCAATTGCTCCGATGCTCTACTCTGATGAAAAAAATAATATATTGCTTTTGAAAATGGGATGTTACAGTTTGGTATCAAAGCGGTAGTCCTGGCATTGATATGACTATGTTATTACGGACAGTATGGTAGGACAGTTAAGGCTAGTCTATGTGGGTGTGGCCAATCAGTCGCCATAGAGTTGGTGAGGTCCCCATGATAGACACTTATCCGGCCATTCCGTTTCGGTTAACGGAGTTATGTTCAAATCGGCCTTTTAAACTTTGAGCGTGTTTTGAAAATGAGTGCGAGGTAGCCCTAGGTCGGTGTACCAGTTTGAACCGGTATACCATCTTGAACCGGTGTACCACCCTCTGTCGGTGCATCATTCTAACCCAGGCCGGGTTTTCGCTTTGACAACTAACGAGGCTGAATAATCTTCAGAGAGGATCCGAATAACTATCTCTCGATAGGAACCTACCTTAGGTATTGTACGACATGGGTACTAATCACTCGTTATATCAGATGAATATGCGAATCATTTTGGGATGCATACGTATATGTATTACCTTACGATCCAATAGTAGCTACACCATTGGGTGTGAACTATTTTGCTTATGTAATCATGTCGGAATTCCAAATCGAATATATATCTCGTTCAAAACTCATTTCACAAACATCGACGACATTCTCAAAATTCACTATGACATTAATACCTAGCATAGGATCAACATCTAAAACGCCGTATCAAATGATACCGAACAAAGTACAAGAGTTGTGACTTTGTATCAACCATCGCAGGATGGACAAAATGACTATCATGAACACATACCCACTTCCCATGATCTACGATTTACTCAGTTATGTAATTCCTACGTTTTGTCAAGGGTTGACGTATGCTCGGAACACCATTTCAGCTGTATATTAAGGTATAGCAATCTTCTGAAGATAGTAACATAGATATTTAGTTTCGGATCTAGCGGGATAGTATCGCAGATTCATACCGAAATTTTCTCATAACCATTGATAAAGCTTAAAGAGTAAAACTTAAATCATTGCGTAGAACACGGACCGAGACGAGCTTGCATAGGCGAGAACGAAGTTGGTCATAGCACCAAGAGTTGGTTGTCCGGATCCAAGTAGATGGTCGTGGTGCCATTAGCTATGGGTCGGGATATGTCTTCTTTGCGCGCGGGACGGCGTGATGACTTACGCCTCTCGCCTATTGAAGCCTCTCAAGTTGAACTAATCGATGTAAGACCTAGAGTTAGTGAGTATTGTATAGAATTGTACTGCTAACACAAGTGTTTGAAGTACCTTTTGAGTTGAAAGAAACTCGGGAAGGGACAAGAAGTCCTGTGTTTTAATGGACGAAAAGTCCTGTGTTTGAAAAACTACACCTGAGTACAGGGTAAAAGAAATCCCCTATGGTTTGATAAATAGTTGTCTTACTTGCCGCGAAAATTTTAGTTTCCGATGCATATCTCATAGTTACTACTATCCGATTGCGATCGTGTCATTGAGTAGGAGGTATCTTGTGTTGTCATGGTGTATGGGCGTCATGGAAACATTTAAGGTATCTTGTGTTACCATGATGTATGGGCGTCATGGAGACATTTTGATATCCGGTATTGACCGGGGGTATATGGGTGCCACGGAAAATACTAAATATCAAAGTACAAAATGACAAGATCTTGACAGTCAAACCTGAGCAAATTCTCGATCATCAAGTGGAGCGGCCGACATATAGAGAAAAATTCCGGAGCGATTAGTCCGAAGGTTAAAGTCTAAATTGGTATAGAGCAAATTTCGAGGGCGAAATTTTGTTTAACGAGGGGGAGAAATGTAATACCCGGATAATTATTTATCTGGAATATTATATTTCGATAAATAATACCTATTTAAAATAGGTGAACATGTGGTTTCAAATAAGAAGTAATAATTATCTTATTTTCTAAGGTAATTACTATGGAAATTAGGAGAGATAAAGAGCTAAAATGTATTTTTAGAGCATTAAATGGCCTAAAAATACATTTTAGCTCTTTATCTCTCCTAATTTCCATAGTAATTACCTTAGAAAATAAGATAATTATTACTTCTTATTTGAAACCACATGTTCACCTATTTTAAATAGGTATTATTTATCGAAATATAATATTCGATAAATAAATCCCAAGAGGTAGTGAAATATTTATAAAAAAATTAGAAAGTATGTTGTCTCTAATTTTAGGAATTTTTGGGATAATTTCCCTTGAAAAATAATGAGGCAAAATTAAGTATTATTTTGGGATCATAAGTGACCCCATGATTTTTAATATTTTACATGGGATATAAAATACCAATGTAAGTAAAATAGTTGTGAGATAATGATTTATCCTAATTAAGAAAATTATCAAAAATTAGTAAGTGGCTAATCTGGTAATTAATGGGATAATTAGGGTATAAAGTAAATGAATTAAAAATAATTTAAATAATTATTTTTAATTGGAGAAATTCGAAATTATTAAATAAATAAATAAATAAATAAATAAAAAATAAAATATTAATAAAATATTTTATGCTTAGAAAAATAAATAAAAAATAAAAAAAAAAAAATAAATGTGAAGGCATTTTTAATAAAATAATAATATAATGCGGTGAGTCGCCTTATAAAGCAGGAATAGGGAAAGGTTAGAAATAAATTCTACAGGTAAACCGAGGTAAAAATCTTTTGACTGATCAAATTAAGAACAAGTGAATTTTTACACGAAGAAAGAATTTACTGTGCGTTGTTTCCGCAACCGAAAACCCCGATTTCAAATAAGACGAAAAGTTGATCGAGATAGAGTAGAGTCGAGATAGGCAAAGTGAGAACCTATAGAAACAATTGCGTCTTTTTAAACACGAGATTAAGTTAGGCAACAACTGGACGTTTTACGATTCGGTGAATTGTTGTCCGAGAAGTTGGTTCTATCGGAAGCGATTTAAAGAATCGGACGCGTTTGTCCGAATATCTTCCGACGCGGGGAGAATACCTGGATATGATCAAAAGAGGATCCAAATAGATAATATGAAAGAGGATGGAAAGATCTTCAAAGTTACACGCCGGATTTTTGAGTTTTCGCGAAATCGCGCGAAACGGATATCGATCGAGTAGCTTTATCTACGGAGGCCATAAAGCAAGAGCCATCATGGATGACAACTCATCCATTGACTTTAGGGCTCTTAGATTTCGATCTTGACCATGGATGGCCAAGAGTGTTTTGTCCTCAAAATGCGATCCTACGGTCCATATTCGTCAAGCGAAGTTCAAATTATTTACCGTTACGCCATCCGTCTCTTCTATAAATACCAAGCTCCTCTTCTTCATTTCGACACCAAAAATCTGCCTCTTAGAGAGAAGTTAGAGAGAGAAGCTCTGGAGAAAGGGTGAGCAAAGTCGGGTACGTTCTTCGGTCCCTGGTCTTTAGTTTCGGTAGTTCTTTCGGTAGATATAGTAGGAATGCTAGATTTATCTTTAATTTTTCAAGATAGTCTAGATATCATATTTAGGGGTAAATATGATATATATTTCGAAAATATGATGAGGGAAAAGATCTGTCAAAATTCTAGAGATAGAGCGAAAACAATGAAAGCTCGGCGAAATTCCGCCGATTAGGGGTTCGGGGGCAAAATGGTAATTTGTACCTAAAATGCCAATTATGCTTTGCTAAAAGTTGTTAAATATTATCCTTATAGGATATCGAGATAATCGTACCATTTGTCGAGCATTTGTTGTGCCGCCGTCACACCGCATTTGTTTTTCCATTTGTCGGAAATTTACCATTTTTCCGTAAAAGTTTCGTTGTACCGCCAAAAGGTACGTTCGCGTCTTTGTAACACCAACTCGATGGTTATTGTATGATTATATATGTTTGTTGTTGTAGCATACGTGGTTATGTTATATACACGGTTATGTCACATACGTGGTTATGTCACATACGAGGTTATTATTCTTGTATCATACGTGGTTATGTTACATACGTGGTTATTATCTTACATACGTGGTTATGTATTTTTAATCATACATACGTTATGGACTGTTGTATTGATTCTGCCGTCGTATATGTAGTCGTATTTAAGCATGAGGTTAACCGTTACACGAGATCCAAATTGTAATTGGATCTCGGCTCTTATCATAGCGTCGGAGTTCGGGAAGAACCGAGGACCGAGGAAAGGCGAGCAGGCCGTACGAGTCCCGCGAAGACTTTCTTCGGGTGTTATTCATTTTGAAAACTCTCGGTCAATGTACCGCTTTCAAATCAGCGGACTTACGGCAATTTGAATAAATGTATCGATTTACTCAATTGCTCCGATGCTCTACTCGATGAAAAAAATAATATATTGCTTTTGAAAATGGGATGTTACGAGTTTGGTATCAAAGCGGTAGTCCCGGCATTGATATGACTATGTTATTACGGACAAGTATGGTAGGACGTTAAGGCTAGTCTATGTGGGTGTGGCCAATCGCCATAGAGTTGGTGAGGTCCCCATGATAGACACTTATCCGGCCATTACATTCGGTTAACGGAGTTATGTTCAAATCAGCCTTTTAAACTTTGAGCGTGTTTTGAAAATGAGTGCGAGGTAGCCCTAGGTCGGTGTACCGGTTTGAACCGGTATACCATCTTGAACCGGTGTACCACCCTCTCGTCGGTGCATCATTCTAACCCGGGCCGGGTTTTCGCTTTGACAACTAACGAGGCTGAATAATCTTCGAGAGAGGATCCGAATAACTATCTCTCGATAGGAACCTACCTTAGGTATTTGTACGACATGGGTACTAATCACTCGTTATATCGGATGAATATGCGAATCATTTTGGGATGCATACGTATATGTATTACCTTACGATCCAATAGTAGCTACACCATTGGGTGTGAACTATTTTGCTTATGTAATCATGTCCGAATTCCAAATCGAATATATATCTCGTTCAAAAACTCGTTCACAAACATCGACGACATTCTCAAAATTCACTATGACATTAATACCTAGCATAGGATCAACATCTAAAACGCCGTATCAAATGATACCGAACAAAGTACAAGAGTTGTGACTTTGTATCAACCATCGCGGGATGGACAAAATGACTATCATGAACACATACCCACTTCCCATGATCTACGATTTACTCAGTTATGTAATTCCTACGTTTTGTCAAGGGTTGACGTATGCTCGGAACACCATTTCAGCTGTATATTAAGGTATAGCAATCTTCTGAAGATAGTAACATAGATATTTAGTTTCTGGATCTAGCGGGATAGTATCGCAGATTCATACCGAAATTTTCTCATAACCATTGATAAAGCTTAAAGAGTAAAACTTAAATCATTGCGTAGAACACAGACTGAGACGAGCTTGCATAGAGCGCGAGAACGAAGTTGGTCATAGCACCAAGAGTTGGTTGTCCGGATCCAAGTAGATGGTCGTGGTGCCATTAGCTATGGGTCGGGATATGTCTTGTCTTGCGGACGGGACGGCGTGATGACTTACGCCTCGCCTATTGAAGCCTCTCAAGTTGAACTAATCGATGTAAGACCTAGAGTTAGTGAGTATTGTATAGAATTGTACCGCTAACACAAGTGTTTGAAGTACCTTTTGAGTTGAAAGAAACTCGGGAAGGGACAAGAAGTCCTGTGTTTTAATGGACGAAAAGTCCTGTGTTTGAAAAACTACGAGTACGGGGTAAAAGAAATCCCCTATGGTTTGATAAATAGTTGTCTTACTTGCCGCGAAAATTTTAGTTTCCGATGCATATCTCATAGTTACTACTATCCGATTGCGATCGTGTCATTGAGTAGGAGGTATCTTGTGTTGTCATGGTGTATGGGCGTCATGGAAACATTTAAGGTATCTTGTGTTACCATGATGTATGGGCGTCATGGAGACATTTTGATATCTGGTATTGACCCGGGGGTATATGGGTGCCACGGAAAATACTAAATATCAAAGTACAAAATGACAAGATCTTGACGGTCAAACCGAGCAAATTCTCGATCATCAAGTGGAGCGGCCGACATATAGAGAAAAATTCCGGAGCGATTAGTCAGAAGGTTAAAGTCTAAATTGGTATAGAGCAAATTTCGAGGGCGAAATTTTGTTTAACGAGGGGAGAAATGTAATACCGGATAATTATTTATACGGAATATTATATTTCGATAAATAATACCTATTTAAAATAGGTGAACATGTGGTTTCAAATAAGAAGTAATAATTATCTTATTTTCTAAGGTAATTACTATGGAAATTAGGAGAGATAAAGAGCTAAAATGTATTTTTAGAGCATTAAATGGCCTAAAAATACATTTTAGCTCTTTATCTCTCCTAATTTCCATAGTAATTACCTTAGAAAATAAGATAATTATTACTTCTTATTTGAAACCACATGTTCACCTATTTTAAATAGGTATTATTTATCGAAATATAATATTCCAGATAAATAAATCCCAAGAGGTAGTGAAATATTTATAAAAAAATTAGAAAGTATGTTGTCTCTAATTTTAGGAATTTTTGGGATAATTTCCTTGAAAAATAATGAGGCAAAATTAAGTATTATTTTGGGATCATAAGTGACCCCATGATTTTTAATATTTTACATGGGATATAAAATACCAATGTAAGTAAAATAGTTGTGAGATAATGATTTATCCTAATTAAGAAAATTATCAAAAATTAGTAAGTGGCTAATCTGGTAATTAATGGGATAATTAGGGTATAAAGTAAATGAATTAAAAATAATTTAAATAATTATTTTTAATTGAGAAATTCGAAATTATTAAATAAATAAATAAATAAAAAATAAAATATTAATAAAATATTTTATGCTTAGAAAAAATAAATAAAAAATAAAAGAAAAAAAAAATAAATGTGAAGGCATTTTTAATAAAATAATAATATAATGCGGTGAGTCGGCTTATAGGGCATAGGGGGAAAGGTTAGAAATAAATTCTACGGGTAAACCGAGGTAAAAATCTTTTCGACTGATCAAATTAAGAACAAGTGAATTTTTACACGAAGAAAGAATTTACCGGGCGTTGTTTCCGCAACCGAAAACCCCGATTTCAAATAAGACGAAAAGTTGATCGGATAGAGTAGAGTCGGATAGGCAAAGTGAGAACCTATAGAAACAATTGCGTCTTTTTAAACACGAGATTAAGTTAGGCAACAACTGGACGTTTTACGATTCGGTGAATTGTTGTCCGAGAAGTTGGTTCTATCGGAGCGATTTCCGTAACCGACGCGTTTGTCCGAATATCTTCCGACGCACCGGAGAATACCTGGATATGATCAAAAGAGGATCCAAATAGATAATATGAAAGAGGATGGAAAGATCTTCAAAGTTACACGCCGGATTTTTGAGTTTCGCGAAATCGCGCGAAACGGATACCGTCGAGTAGCTTTATCGGGAGGAGGCCATAAAGCAAGAGCCATCATGGATGACAACTCATCCATTGACTTTAGGGCTCTTAGATTTCGATCTTGACCATGGATGGCCAAGAGTGTTTTGTCCTCAAAAATGCGATCCTACGGTCCATATTCGTCAAGACTGAAGTTCAAATTATTTACCGTTCTGCCATCCGTCTCTTCTATAAATACCAAGCTCCTCTTCTTCATTTCTGACACCAAAAATCTGCCTCTTAGAGAGAAGTTAGAGAGAGAAGCTCTGGAGAAAGGCTGAGCAAAGTCTCGGGTAAGTTCTTCGGTCCACGGTCTTTAGTTTCGGTAGTTCTTTCGGTAGATATAGTAGGAATGCTAGATTTATCTTTAATTTTTCAAGATAGTCTAGATATCATATTTAGGGGTAAATATGATATATATTTCGAAAATATGATGAGGGAAAAGATCTGTCAAAATTCTAGAGAGATAGAGCGAAAACAATAAGCTCTCCGCGAAATTCCGCCGATTAGGGGTTCGGGGGCAAAATGGTAATTTGTACCTAAAATGCCCATTATGCTGCTAAAAGTTGTTAAATATTATCCTTATAGGATATACGAGATAATCGTACCGCATTGTCGAGCCATTTGTTGTACGCCGTCACACCGTTGTTTTTCATTGTCGGAAATTTACCATTTTTAAAGTAAAAGTTTCGTTGTACCGCCAAAAAGGTACGTTCGCATCGTAACACCAACTCGATGGTTATTGTATGATTATATATGTTTGTTGTTGTAGCATACGTGGTTATGTTATATACACGGTTATGTCACATACGTGGTTATGTCACATACGAGGTTATTATTCTTTGTATCATACGTGGTTATGTTACATACGTGGTTATTATCTTACATACGTGGTTATGTATTTTTAATCATACATCTGTTATGGACTGTTGTATTGATTCTTTGTCGTGTATATGTAGTCGTATTTAAGCATGAGGTTAACACGTTACCCGAGATCCAAATTGTAATTGGATCTCGGCTCTTATCATAGCGTCGGAGTTCGGAAGAACCGAGGACCGAGGAGAAAGGCGAGCGGGCCGTACGAGTCCCGATCGAAGACTTTCTTCGGGTGTTATTCATTTTGAAAACTCTCGGTCAATGTACCGCTTCTGTAAATCAGCCAGACTTACGGCAATTTGAATAAATGTATCAGTTACTCAATTGCTCCGATGCTCTACTCTGATGAAAAAAATAATATATTGCTTTTGAAAATGGGATGTTACAGAGAGTATGTGTGTGTGTGAGAGTTCAGTCAATGGGTGCTCTATGTTTTGCACCGAAAAACAGGGAGAGTTGTAGCTGTTTGTGTGCCCTGCTTTAGATCAGGAAAACAGAGGTGAATCCAAGTCAAGTAGCAGTGAGCCTCGGTTAATTGGAAAGCTAGTTAGGTAAGTATTTAAACTGTTGCTACTGCTGCTTGTATATATATAAGTATATTGATGCCTAAGAAAAGAATATAAGGTTTCTATCATGAAAAGAAAGAAAGTAAAACGATGCACTTAGGTATTTATACACACACATATCTGTACCTAAAAGCTATTTGTTGATATATACACGCCATATATATAAGGAGTAAAGGAAAGCTTACTGGTTTGGTTTTTATACATATATATAATATATAAGTTATGGATATAGGTATATAGTATCCTAACACCACATATAGGTAACCGATATGAGATTTGAGAAAGACTTGCTCTGGAAATATATACACGTTGCCTTTGGGAATAAAATGGGAGAAACACCACTGTGTGTGTGATAAATGGAATGATGAAAAAGAAAGCTTGTTGAATATGTATGTGTGTTCATACATATAGGAAAATAGGAAAAAAAAAAAAAAAACCCCCACTGTTTTACTTATACATATCTTGACTTGGAAATGAAAAAAAAAAAAAAAAAAAAAAAAAAAAAAAAAAAAAAAAAAAAAAAAATTGGTGTACATATATATATAAAAACACTGTACAGAAAAGAGAAGGGAAGGAATATATACATGGGTGTGAGTTGCTGCATGAGGAGAGAGAGAAGGAAGACTTGGGTGTTAAACGGATGTATATATGTATTACTATATAAAAAAGAAAACATAAAAAGAGGGAGAGAGAGAGAGAGAGAGAACATACAAAGTTTTAACCTTTATATATATAGCCACACGTTGCATCTAGAAAGAATATAAAGACTTGTTATCATGTATATATATATTAACATATAAATGGTTTTAAATGATTAAAGCTAGTCACGTGGTTTTGATGATTTGGGAAGCAATAAGAAAACTTTGCTGTTGCACATGTATGTATATGCGTTGCAACCCTGAGAAAAGAAATAAGAAAGTTTGCTGTCAAATGCTTACAAATATACATGGTTTTGAAATACAAGGCATTACGTTTTGTTTTCTTAGCTATTTTTTTAATCGGCTCATACTTTAATTTTTTTAAAAAATGAAAGTAATAGTGAAATAGATAAATAATTAATAATAAATATTATTATTAGGAAATAAATAATAAAGGAAGTCATTTGTTGAGAGTGTTATTATTAATTAATAAAAATTAAAAAGGGTATAGATGGAATAACAAATCCACCAAGGGTAGAAAGGCCGATAGTGGCAATGACATCTCTTAGGGTATTATTTATAAGGGAAATAATGTGGTGATACTATTATAGGATATCCGAGAAAGTCAGGAATCAGTACTGAAAGGTGAAAGTACCACTAGCTACGCAGATTAAGGTACGGACATGTACTGTAACTCTAACTCTTATGTTGTCTTGTATGCCTATATGTGATTAGATGATTCATAGAGTCATGGACAAGACTTGGTCTTGAGTCATGTACTATGGCTAAGACTCGGTCTTAGGTCACCAATTTATATACATTCAGCTTTGTGCGGGTTATAGTCATAATAATGTCGTATGTATGTTTTCTTAGTGCTGAGGACACGTGGGGGCGTGGCACTGGTGAGTGCAAACGTTGTGAACATTACATTTGTTATGTGCTATGTATTGTTGTGTTGTGAACTTTATTACATTAGCTGTGTGCTATGTATGGTTAGTGCTTAAATATAATAAATATCTGTCATACATATATTGTTTATACTTGAGCATGAGGTTAACTGTTACATGAGATTCAATGGGTATTGAATCTCAGAATTTATCCTAGCTTCAGGATCGGGAGCCGGAGACAAGGGTAAGCAGCACGCGTGAGGACTCAACCAGAGTTTCATTTTGGGATAGTACTATGTATAATTTTTGAATAGTCGGATAATTGTACCACTAACGTGCCAACCGGATACACCGCAAAGAATTTAAGTTGTGTCACGCTTATATTCCTCCGGGAATTTTAATTAACCAGCATATGTCTGGGCATATGTTATCAGTCACTCATTCGTCCAAACATTAAGCATGCTCTCTGTTGTGACTTACTCTGATCTGTTAATGCCTTCACTCTGATAACTTTACACCAATTAGTCTAATAGGGCATTTAGGACATAAATGGACATCATAATGGACGTAGGAATTAGGGGCGTTACAAACCACACTTTGTTGCACGCATGGTGTCTGGCCTCTACTAAGCAGGGATTATCCCCTTAGGGTGACTCAGTAAGTTACTATTCCTACAAGCAAACTTAATCAATAGGTCACTGTTTCTACAGGGAAACTTAAACAGTAGGTTATTGTCTACAAAGAAATCTAAGCAGTACCGACTTCTCTTTCATTTTAAATTCCCGAAAAACTGAGCGGGGATTTAATTCAAACTTCGACTTCCATATCAAAAGTCTTAGAGTTTAGAAACAGAACTCATATTCTGTGCTATCTCTCAAATTTCGAAGGTCTTAACTTAACCGATCCTAACCCTTTTCCTTAGGGTATACGTCCTTTCTGTATCACAAAACCAGTATTATATCAGTACTCCTAACCTAGTCACCCAAACCATGCTCTGATACCAAAATTGGTATCAGAGTATACTCTAAATCATGCTCTGAAACTAGTTCTGATACCAAAATTGTAACACCCCAAATTCCATACTACTTATTGTGCCCGGTGACACATAGTATCTAGGAATACGGTGCTACAGGTCAGAGTAATGAGGAATGCAGAGCATGCATTAGCATTTGGACAATGAGTAATTGATATAAAATGCCCAAGCATAAGCTGGTAAATTGAAAATCTCAAAGGAATATTCATGTGATCGGTGCCCCGTCAGATCCAGGTTCCTTTCCTAAACTATTAGTCAAGGCTGAGATTCAATACCCATTGAATCTCAGGTAATAGTTAACCTCATGCTCAAGTAATAACAGTATATATAACAGATATTCATTACATTTTAGCATCAACTATACATAGCACACAGCAGATGTAAGGTTACAACAATACATAGCACACAATAAATGTAATGTTAACAGCACAACAATACATAGCACACAACAAATGTAATGTTTGCAACGTTTGCACACTCACCTTGTGCCACGAATCCACGTGTCCTTAGCGCTAGGATAACAACCATACGACATTATCATGACTATAACCCGCACAAACTGAATGTATATAAACAGGTGACCTAAACCCCATAAACTTAGTCACGGTGCATGACCCAAGACCTAGTCTTGTCCTCGACTTCATGAATCATTCAATCATATACATGCATACAAGACACATCAGAGTTAAAGTTACAATACGCGTCCCTACCTTTCACCGCGTAATTACCACAATGCCCGACCTTTTGAATCTGATTCCGGACTTCCCGGATATCCTATAATGTTACCGTCGGATTATTTCATTTTCATTGATATTATAATTAATATCATATTTCCTAGAAAATATCAAAAAGGATATTTTAACATATTTTGACATTTCTACCCTTGGTGGATTTGTTATTACAATTTTGCCCTTTCATTTCTTCAAAAACAACTTCAGCATTCCTGCCCAGATTTGTCAGTAACTTTGAAAAATCATAATTAATTCTACAAAAATAGAAATGAGGTGCTGCAAAATTCCTCATGACCCTTGACATGTATATTTTCAAGGAAAAATATTCCCAGAATCTACAACATCAAGAATCATTCTCAGGTTTTGCGTTTTCAAACACTGTTCAGATTTAAATCCAGTAAACAAGGCTTATCTTCAAAAATTCTTATCTCCTTGTCCAAAGATCAAAATGTTACATATTTTATATATTTAAAAAGCTCTACATGTCTAATATATCCCTGTAAAATTTCATGATTTAATGACTTCATTTTCTAAATAAAATAATAGCATTAATCTCGCTGCCTGCACAGGACTTAAGTTACTGAAAATTCTACAATTTTCACAATCTTGTTCCATTGATTTCAAAACTTATTTCCCAACAATTTTTCTACCTCATTCATATTTTGTTCAATGCAAGGAGGCCTAAAAACAAGTATAGGAATTTACTTCCCAATTTTCTATATTAAAACTACAATTTTACTTAAAACTAAAAAGCTAGAGCTCAAGAACTTACCTCTTGAAGTTCTTACTCCTTCTTCACCTTCCTCCAAGAATTTCACTCTTCTCTTTAACTCAATCACTTTGAGTTGGGTGTGAAGAAATGAAGAGAGAACCTTGGCTAATTATAGGAAAAATCCCAAGGTTAAAATGGTCATTGCACAAGGTAATCCAAAACCTCTTCTTTCCTTTCAACCTTTGGATCAAATTCACTTTATTAAACTTAATCCTCACCCTTCATTGTTGTTAGAAAAATCTAAACACTATTGAAGATCTTTTATTTTAAATAACATGTGATCTTATAAATTAAATATCTTGCTTATTATATAGTATATTCTCTTTCCTCCTCCATGTGCCTATGCGTTTCTCTCTCCTTGACTTTAGGGGCTGATCAATTAATCTTCAATTAGCACCCTAATGAAGTGTTTATATGCCCCTTAACTATAATTGCCATTTTAGGATTGGTTCATTAGTTAATCATAGTCATTAGCACTTCATTATTCAAGCTTTAATTCTTCACTTCGGCCTCTTAATTATTTAAAATAATCAGCCCTTCTCTGATGATCGCAATTTGCCTCTAATCATTATGAAGAATTATACAACTAATCTCAATTAGTGCAAGCTTATTTTGCTAAGGATGATTGTTAATAGATAACAATTAAACTAAGTATTTCCCTATTCCCTTTTCTTGTTTTATGAGCATTTAAAATAGTTATTTTTTCATGTGATTTTATGTCACATTTTATAGCTCCTAATATGTGGTCTCCTAATCAACCATTGGTTAATTAATTCCAAAGTGAAATTTGGACAAAAATAAAATCAATACATTATATTTTTGAAACATATATTCACCTTTGTATTTTACTAATTATTTGCCAAAATACAATGTTTATAAGAATTATGGACATTAGGGTATTACACCAAGGAGCTGAAGGACGAAGAGTGCGTGAGGTGAGAGGAGAAACTGAGAAAATGAAGAAGACGGGTGAAGAAGAAGGTTTTGCAACAACAAAATTGCGACAGAAAAGGAGGCAAACTGGCAGCAAAATGCCACTGATTTGCGACAGATTAATAATCCATCGCAACCCTCCAGCTGGGGGTTGCGAAGGATGTTAAATCCGTCGGAACCTCCGTTGCAACCCCCAGACCGACGGCAATTTTTCCACTAGTTTGCTCCCTTTTTGCGATGGTTATAATATCCATCGAAAAATCCAATGTTTTTGCAACGGATTTTACTTTTCTGTCGCAATGTTTTTTTTTTTTTGCGGCGGAAAAAATTCCGTCGCAAATTCCCTCTTTTCTAGTAGTGTTTGACAATGATATTTTCATACGGAAATTTTAACAACTAATAAAGTCATTTTTACAACAGGAAAAACCATTTTGACAACGAGACTTTTTTGATATTGGAATTCTGTAATTAATATCAAAAAAGGGACTTTTTTGATAGGGGATTTGAGGTTGAGACTTTTTTGATTTTTTGTTTCCTCTTCCTTAAGACCTCACTGATATTTTCCCTAAAAACAAATTCAGGAAGACAATTGATGATGCTTGTTATGGATTACTTTCAGGGTTGTTTAATATTTTCCCTAAAAACAAATTCAGGAAGACAATTGATGATGCTTGTTATGGATTACTTTCAGGGTTGTTTAACCATTTAACTATCACATGTGGCTTAAAAGTACCTTTAAAGAGTTCCAAACTAAAACTTTTTTTGTTGTTTATGGGATACCAAATACTTGCAAAATATGAACCGATTTCAGTACATATTGCAATGTATCATTCAATGGTTTAAATACATTGTTCAAATACAATTTAAATGATTCGTTTTTAAATTTTTTAACTAGTAATTTTCAATTATGAAATTTTTATTTTTTGAAAATTCAACTGTAAATGGATATTTTAAATTAGGGTTAAGGATACATAGGCTTTTCTCCCATGAGTGCCCAGCACCACGAGCTTATTTCTGGACCAAAAATACACACGTGGTTACGTTTTGAGAGCAAAAATGCCAATGGCCGTTAGTTGACCGTTAACTTGGATGGAACACTGACGTGGCGCTGATTTGGACGCTAACGTGGAGGATGACGGAAAGTAAATATATATAAAAAAAAACTCAAATACCCAGCCAGCCGGCCTCCTATCACCGGCGGTGGGGTGGCCGGTGGTGGGGCCCACCAGCGGGGGTATATTTTTTTTTAAAAAAAATTAAAACTAAGGGCAAAAGGGTAATTTCATCAAAACTAAGGGCAAAAGGGTAATTTCACCCGAGTTACTGTTCACTCCATCCAAGTTGACGGTCAACTAACGGCCCGTGGTATTTTTGCTCTCATAACGTAACCACGTGTATACTTTTGCTCCAAAAAAAAGCTCGTGGTGCTGGGCATGTAATACCCTAATTTTCATAATTCATGTAAACATTGTATTTTGATAAATAAATTACCAAAATACAAAGGTGAATATGTGTCTCAAGGAATTATAATCTATTGATTATAATTTTATCCAAATTTCACTAGGAAATTAATAGACAAAAGGTTGGATTGGAGACTACATATTTAGCACAATAAAAGGTGACTTAGAGTCACATAAAATAATGGTTTTTTAAAGAGTAATTGAGCCATGGAAGAGTTATAAAAAACTTAAGTAGGTTAATGGAAATTAGCAACAATAAATGAGCAATTTAACTTGCACTAATTGAGATTAGTTGCATAATTCATCAAGATGATTAAAAGCAAATTAGGATCATCAAAGAAAGGCTAATTATTTCGAAATAATTAAGGGCCAAAGATGAAGAATTAAAGCTCGAATAATTAAGTATTAATGGCCTTGATTAAGTAGCAAATTAATTAAGCCAATGAGGGTGAAATAAAACTTACCTAATTGAACACTAATTTTCATGATTAGTTAATAAATCAATTAACTAATAGCAAATGCAGTTAAGGGTGAAGATTGGATTTAAACAAACACAATTGAATCCAATGGTCCTAATTAATCCTATAATTAACCTTAATCCTCTTGTAATTGAATTGGCCAATAAGAAATCAAATAAATGATCAAAATCCCTAGTTAATTAATTGGACCAATGGGAGAATTAAACCATGGACAAATGGTGAGGATTAATTTTGAACAAACACACATTGATCCAATGGTGAAGGATCAAGATGAGAGGATAAAAGAGTATTTAATAAATCAAGATATTATAATTAAAAGCAATTAAGAGCACATGTGGTAATTAAAGAATGGAAGAGGATAAGAGAAAGAGAGGACACGGTTTGGGAGAGGAAAAGAAGAGGAAGGAAGAGATTAGAATTGTAATCAATTAGAGTTGAAAAGTCAATTTTGGCAACTAGCCAATTGGGTAATTGAGCTATTAATCATTTTGCTAATTAAAAGACACATGAAATGGCTAAAGGGAAGGGCATTTCGGTTTGCACATGGAAGAGGAAGTTTATTATATTAAATTATGATATTATTAAATTAAGCAAGCACATGCAAATTGGAATCTTATTAAATGCATGGAAGAGGATAATATAGGATAAGATAATTAAAGGAAAATAGGCTAAATCCTATGTAATTAAGATCAACCAATGATAACCTTTTCTTCATGAACATCTGTCATAAATATATTGTTATACTTTTCATATGAGGTTAACTGTTACCTGAGATTCAATTCGATTGAATCTCAGCATTGACTAAAGGTTCAAGAAAAGGAACCAGGATTAGAGAAGGCACCGAAGGATGGAGCCGAATTTTGTATCAGTTACCTGAGATTCAATTCGATTGAATCTCGATTGTATCACATGAATATTCCTTCTGGAAAATTTTAATATACCAGCTTATGTCGAGGCATAAGCATATGTCTGGGCATTTTGTATCAGTTACTCATTATCCAAACGTAAAGTGCATGTTCTCCGTTTCCGCATTACTCTAAGCTGTAGCACCTCAAACTCTGTCGATTTTTTTAAAAAAAGCTAAGTGTCACCCGACACGATTTCAAGTATGGAATTTGGGGTGTTACAAGGCGCTCTGGGGGGAAAAGCTCATGTGTAAAATTGCTCATTTACCCTTTAAATTATATACACATTAAATATTTTTTTGAAAAACAAGATAAAAAAAGTATCTACACATTATGTTTTGTATGGCGAATAGCCATCTTAAAAGTAATTTTTTCATATGAAAAGCACCGTGCAACATGATGGCAGTAATATTTATGTTTGGCACTACGTTTTTATAATTCAGGCTTATATTTAGCAACTTTTGTTGCTTACACGAAGCAGAAATTACGGTGGGCCCAACAAGTTTTTCCAATGATTTCTGTGTTTTCCTAACACTCAATGTCCCTACTGTAATATATATATATATATATATATACTATTTAATATATACAGATAAACTACTTAATATATATTTACTACTCCCTCAACTGTTTTTATAAGATAGCAATAACAGAATTACATTGATAAAAAAGTTAATTAAAATTGGTTAAAGATAATAAATATGTAAAAAATACAACTCGTTTTTCAAAAACACCCTTATTTATAAAGAAGGTGGGTGGGAGAGAGAAGGAGTGGAAAAAATGATAAGAGAGAATGCGTGGGAAAAGTGAGGAGAAAGACACACAATCAATTGAGAGTAAAAATAGGAAAAAATGAATTAAATATTTAGACATCTCCAAATGGTATCTTATAACTTAGTGGTGCTCACATTTAGTGCTTGACAGTATCTCAAATAGGTATCATTCCAATAGAAGGATACATGTGTTCAGCAAAAAATGGGATTTTATAAAAATGAATATACCTATTTAAACAATTATATCTTATAAAAAGGAACAGATGGAGTATTTAATAAGATTTATATTCTTTTTAATCATTTTCCATCTAAACTTGGTTTTCCAAATAGTCATTAAAAAATGTTTCAATTTGAGCAAAGACACTTTTGTGACTGTTAATCCAAACACTTACTCTGATTTTTATCCTATCTTAAGTTTGCAAAAGTGATATTCAAAAAACCCACTTTGACCGCCGTTAATCCAAATACATTGGACGATCCAAATAAGTGCTTATCATTTGGTGATAAACACCAAAACTCAATCCTGGTCAATTATTGAATTTTCCTAACTCTTTGAAATTTCATATCTCTCATTGAAACTAAAAAAATATGGTTCAAAGTTCTCTTTAGGAGCTCATGAAAATATCTTTCTAAGAAAAATTCGCTCTTTGTTCTTTAACACAGCTTTTCCAAAAATCTTCTCTTCCCAAATTGCAAAGTGACATTCAAAAATCATTCTCTAGATTTTTGGATCAATTTCAAAAAATCATATCTCTTAGTGTGCACAACTAAAAAAGTATGATTTAGGACTGGTTTTTAAACTTCGAATGTTTACTATTTCTCTACCAACTATAAGGACCTTAATCACTCGTTTGCTCCATTTTAAAAACAAAAATAGAAAAAGTCTGGTGTTTGCATGAACGGTAGATGAATAAGAAAAGTCTTATTTTAGAAAAGAAGGACTTGGTTAAGAAATCCCCCTAATTAAGATAATATTTTTGACTTGGTGAACCATTGACTTTTTCGGAAACATTTAAGGAAAATTATATGACTAAGAATAGTTTATTAGCGTATATATAAATATACCAACAATAAAAACATGTACTGAAATAAAACCAATTCGATCTTTGTCATATATTTAAATTATTTTTTTATGTATTATTTATGTTATTACTAAAATATTTTATTAATTATCCTTGTATTATTTTATAATTGTTTTATGTTACATAATCTTCCACTTATTTTGTACACACACACGTGGGTATTATTGTAATTTTTGATGATTTATTTTTATTCTTTGTCTACTTAAAATTTTGGATGATTTCTTTTCACACTACACCTGTGTATTATTGTAATTAAATTGACTAAATTGTAATTTATTTCTTTTGATTTAAAATATGAACTTCAAATTAACCAATATAGTAGCAGAACCCAAGACGATAAAAAACAAAAAAACAAAAGATTTACATATATTTTCTCAATGCATCCAAAACCCTAACGCATGTTGTGGTGTATTCAACACCTTAAAATATTTTTCAGGTGTTTCTAGCATTTTAAAATGTTTTTTCTACCTTGGTACTATGGATGCACCAAACGCTATTTTAAGGTGCTGGACATACCTGAAAAAACAGTATTTCAGAAAGCTGTGTATCCCACAAAATATCTAAGGATATTGAATGCATATGGGGAAAAAAAAATTACTTCAAGCTATTGAATTAAACCATAATTAAATGATGAAAAGATATAATTATGAGAAAGCAATGGCTTCTTATTGTAATAGCCATTTTCTTCGTCATGATATAAAATACTGATAGGGAAATCGTACCGCAACCAACCACTAATACAAAATTGCACCGAAGACCAGTTCTTCACTTCCTTCTCAAACATATAATATTGGTAATAAAACAACAAGGTCCAAACTCGTAAATACAGAGAATTGAAAGAGGTATAGCTAGAGATAGACATGAAGAAAGGGTCACAACTTTGATCGTATCTCCAATATAATGAATGGAGAGAAGTTGCAGGTGAAGAAAAACACTACTGAGTCTTTATTTACTTCTTCATTCCTGCAAGCAAATTAAAGACCAAATCAATGGCTTCTCCTTATAAATATCCTTATAAGTTTGTTCGTAAACTCACAAACACACAGGGAATTAAAAGAGAGAGATATATATATATCAACACTGTAACGTCCCATTTTTAAAAGCAGTATTTTTTTTCATCAGAGTAGAGCATCGGAGCGATTGAGTGACTGATACATATATTTAAAATGTCGTAAGTCTGGCTGGTTACAAAAGCGGTATAGTGACCGAGAGTTTTCAAAGTAAATGACAACAAAGGAAAATCTTCAGCGGAGTCTCTACGCGTGCTCCTTTCCTCTCTCCTCGGTCCTCCTGACCCTGAAGCTATTTTAGAGGCTGAGGTCCAAATACACATCGGACCTCAGGTAACGGTTAACCTCATATTTACATACACAACATATGGAAGACATCATAGCATTAATCAAAACATAAGTATATAGCGAGATGGAAGATTAATATAACAACAAGACACATCTCATGTAAAAGTTATCTATGCTAAAGACACATCGCATGTAAAGTTATCTACGTTAAAGTACACATCTCATGTAAAGTTATCTATACAATTCACTCGTATAGTCGTCTATCACATATAAGTATACAGTAAATATCAGAGTTAGTGTTACAGTACGCGAACGTACCTTCGTTGATGGTAAACGGTACTTTTTGATAGCGGGTGAAACAACGGTACGACGGCGGTACGACAGCGGTACGTTTATCTCAGATATCCTATAAGGATAATATTTATCAATATCTAGCAGCATAACAGGCATTTTAGGTACAAATTACCATTTTGCCCCTGAACCCCTAATCGGTGGAATTTCGCCAGAGCTTCGCTACTTTGACCCGATCTTTCCAAAATTTTGACAAATCTTTTCCCTCATCATAATTTCGAAATATATATCATATTTACCCCTAAATATGATATCTAGACTATCTTGAAAAATTAAAGATTAATCTAGCATTTCTACTATATCTAATGAAAGTACTACCGAAGCTAAAGACTAGGGACCGAAGAACTTACGCAGGGTCCAGCTAGAACTTCTCCGGGCTCTGCCTTCTCTCTAACTTCTCTCTAGAAAGCTCTAGGAATTGTGAGAAATGAGAGGAATGGAGGTTGCTATTTATAGAAGAAAGGAGGGACAAGGTGGCAATTTCATCAAATGTCTTCAGATCGGATTTCAACCGTCGGATCGCACTTCGCCACGTGGCTTCATCTTGTCCATACACCTCTTGTGCTGACATCATCCTTCTAGAAGAAGATGATGTCATGCATGATGTCATGCATGCTGACTTACCGATAGCGTTTCCCCGATCGGTGTCCGAATCGCGTAATTTTGCCGAATCTAAAAAATCCGGGAACTAGGTTTTGTAGTTCCATTCTTTCTCTTTAAAACTACTGGGTTTCATTATATTTTTGATCCCATTAAGGGTATTCCGTTATCTGCCGAAGATTTTCGGACAAACGCTGTCGGTTACGGAAATAACTTCCGATAGAACCAGCTTCTTGGCAGAAAATCACTGGTTCGTAATATGATCTGATCTAAGTAACCATATCCCTAGTTTGAAAAACACGGTGCATTTTATATAAGTCACTTTTAGCACTATCTGCCTTATCTTAATTATCTGGTACTCCTAATTACGCTGTTGGTTTTGAAACGACTTCTGAGACCGCTCAATCCGAGATAGAATTTCATTGGTTCATAAAAGGTCCAGTAGTAAAAGACTAAATTTCTATATCTTGAGGTAGAATTTCATTTCTATATGTTCTCATATCTCCTGTTGGCTCTTTACCGATTATATTATTATTTTATTCAAAATATCTAGATATTTATTTATTTTTCTTTTATTTTTTATTTATTTTTCTAAGCATAAAATATTTTATTAATTATTTATTTAATTATTAATTTCGAATTTCTCCCTTAAATTAATTATTTACTAATTAATTTACTTATATCTTAATCTAAACAATTAGCCACTAATTACTTAATTAGCCATTTACTAATTGTTGATAATTTTAATAATTAGAATAAATTATTATATCACAACTATTGCACTAACATTGGTATTTTATGTCCCATGTAAAATATTAAAAATCATGGGGCCATAAAGTGCTTTTAATATTATTATATTTATGCTTCTCTATTTTTCAAGGAAATAATCCCAAAAATTCCTAAAATTAGAGACAACATACTTCCCAAGTTTTTGTCAATATTTGCAGTCATATGGGATTTATCATAATATTTTCAGGTCATTTTCTGCCTTATAAAATACATTTTTCAAGGATTTTAGCTCTTTATCTCTCCTAATTCCCATAGTAATTACCTTAGAAAATAAGATAATTATTACTTATTATTTGAAACCACATATTCACCTATTTTCAATAGGTATTATTTACCGAAATATAATATTAGGATAAATAATTATCCGGGTATTACAAACACACGCAGTACAAGATGAAAGCTGTGTACTTGGTTGTTAGTCTCTTGGCATTTGCTTCGGTTCATGTGCTCGCATATGACCCAAGTCCTCTTCAAGATTTCTGCGTTGCACTCAACGACTCAGTTACTAAAGGAGGTAAACACACGAGTTAACTCAATGACTCAAGTTATCGGTTCTGCGTTGCACTTCAAGATTTCTGCGTTTCCACTTGAAATGTCCAAACTTCTCATATTTTTTTTCTTTTTTATTTTATTTATAACTATATTCTACATCAAATATTGAGTGTCATTTTGATATCTTGTAGGGAAAAAGTGAATTTTCGAATAAATAAATAAATAAGCTTAACTTTATAATTTTTTTAAAAAAAAAATAAAAAAAAAAATGTATTAGCACCATTTTTTGTTCATAAAATATCAAAATAAAAATATTACTCATTTTATGTAGAATCTAATTTATGATCAATAAGAAAAAAAAAACGTTTGAGAAGTTGGGACATGTTAAAAAGAATTAAAGAATAGGGCATTAATAACTTCAGAACCTTCTGTAGGAAGCAAATTATGCTACTAATCATATGGCTATTGAGGCTTTTAGAGTAATTTTATATTTTTTATTAATGCCCTTTGCAGCAATATCCTTTTTCCCTCATTCTCCGCGATGGGACCAAAAGCAACTAAAAGTTGCTTCTGGCTGATCCCACGATTAGGACCTAAAGCAAGATTATAAAAAAGCTATGCCAAACATGTTTGTATTACGTTGATAGTACATTCTTCTATTCACCGCATATGACACTGTTGCCTTTACAAGTTTGACTTCAGTTATATATTGTTGTTTTCCAAAACATAATATTTGATTTCTTAAATTTTGCAGTTTTTGTGAATGGGAAATTTTGCAAGGATCCAATGGCAGTGAAAGCTAACGCCTTCTTCCTACCTGGATTTGACAAAGTTGGAAACACGTCAGAAAACCCAACCGGCTTCGTTGTCAAGTCAGCAGATGTAACCACATTGCCTGGTTTGAACACTCTTGGAATCTCTCTTGTTCGCATTGACTACGCGCCAAAGGGTCAGAACCCTCCTCACACTCATCCACGTGGCACTGAGATCCTTGTAGTGGTCGAAGGAACTCTTCTAGTCGGGTTTGTGGCTTCTAATCAGAATCAGGATCGATTATTTACCAAAGTGCTTAACAAGGAAGACGTGTTTGTGTTCCCGATCGGTCTTATTCACTTCCAGCAAAACGTGGGTTATGGAAACGCAGTTGCGTTTGCTGGTCTTAGTAGCCAAAATGCTGGAGTTATCCCTATTGCAAAATCTGTGTTTGGCTCTGATCCACCCATCTCTCCTGAGGTTCTTCAAAAGGCTTTCCAAGTGGACCAGAAAATTATTGATTTGCTTGAAAAGCCATTTCAGGTCTAATCAATAATTATGGATACTATATTGAAATACATATTGTATTAAAAAAATAAAAAATTGTAGGGTTATATGCCCCAATGTTTTATTGGCATCTTTCTTTAATCATACGGTAATTGTAGCATCAATATATTTGTTTCAGATTCGCTAATCGAATAAAATTTTATACATATTTACGTGCATTTGTTCTATGTTGTTTTGTTTTTGAATTGTCAATATATGATGTAGATGCGATGAAATTACGAGTAAGGGACATCCATCGCAACATCAAGCCTTATCTAGTAAGTGGGGTTGGCTATATAGATTATATAGGACACTATTATGTTCTATCAATAACTAATTTAATCTTTAGATAAATTGTTGAGTAAGATGTCTTGTTTAATAACTTTTTGAGCATTCTTTTTTGGTTCTCCTCTACCCTTTTTCAAAGGACTCCATACCGTTAGTGCATTCAATGGCCTTCTATGTATGGGTTCAAACCACTTCAAATGATTTTCTACCATCTTACTATTCAATCGAAGCTACTCCAACTCTTTATCGTATAAATTTGTTATGAATATTATCTTTTGTTTGGATAACTACATAGTTATCTTAACATCTTCATCTCAACCACCTCTACTTTATGCTCTTGTTCTTTTAAAACCCAACATTCGCTGCCAAACAATAGTTTTAGTCTTATAATAGTGTGATAAAACTTCTTTTTTTAGCTTATTAGATATTTTTCGACCACAAATTACTCCAATAATCTTTCTTCACTTGAACCACTTAACTAGAATCTTATAAATAACATCTCCATCAATTTTACCATCTTTTTATATAATTGATTCTAAATATCTAAGTTGTTCCATTTGTGAAATGATTTGATATCCCATTTTTACCTCCAAACCAATTACAACCTGTCCGGACATATTAATCTACCATCTATTTACACCATAATAAGTAATTACTAAATATTCTTCCTATCTTTATTTTAATAAAAGTACACTTTAAAAATATTTTATTAAACAAAAAATATAATAGTGTATGTGTATGCATATATATATGATTTAAAAATTATAACAGAAGCCTATCTTACATTTTCCTGTTCTGTTCAAAGGTCTTGTTACTTGGAAGATTACACCTTGTGGATTTGGTGGGATATACTGCAGAAAGAGGACAGCATATGCTCCTTCACGCTTATATGAGATCAACTCTTTAGCAGAATTCTTTTGGTCCACACAGAAAATGGTTAACGTGAAGTATTTTGAATTCACGGAAGGGTGTACAATTGTTTAAATTTATATAACTCTTTCTTTAAACAGAATAAATTGGTTTGAATTTTCTTGTAAATAAACTAACCTAACCAAAGTATACTTGTACATTCTGGAAGCATGGTTTGGTGTTACACCTTGTTGTTTCCTCTTGCCGTTTTTCAAATCTCTATTGGTTTGTCACTCATAAATTTAAAACTACTACAAGACGTAATGAGACTGGATTGTTATATGTTATAAAAAGAAAGGAAAAAAACTGGGTGGTTACATGTGTTGGCCTGATATTCAATCACCTACCTGCTTCACTTGACCATTTATTCCCTATTCATATAAGCTTTTCCATTTGGAAAAATAAAATTCAGTTTTTCTTTGAGAGCTTAAAAAATATTTTGATAACTCCTTGTTCTGGCTATCCTGATCCTGAATACATGTCTACAAAAACTTTTACCTAGAAAAGTGGTGTTTATAGTTCTGTTGTGCTACTCTTTGAATTGATTACTGACAGGATTCCATAGCAGGGCCTAATGGAATATGTGCAACTAGTAAGTGCTAATGCTATGTTGGATGTGAGCTCATGTTAGGGTGCATATACATAATATTTTGTGGGAAAAAAACATAGATGGAGTTTTTATTATTTTTATGTCATTAACACATAAATCTTTAAGCTGTCAATAAGGCAGTATATGTTATAAAAAGCACATTTTCTTGTGCAGAAAGTTGAGTCATATTAATAAAGGTTTGTAAATAGTACGATTTAATTTGTTGCAGATTGCATCCTATATATTGATATGTTGATAGGTATGTCTGAACTGTTCTAATTACATACATATGCATTCGTGTAGACAACAGGTTAGGGCTATGCCTTCAAAGTTTGAATTGCATTGAAAGTTGCAAGATTTTTATCCTTTACATATCTATCTATAACCTTTAAATATTATGATTTTTATCTTTTACATATCTATATAAAACCATTAAATATTATAGCATCATTGCCATAATATCTCTTCCTGGTGATGATTAATTAATTAGGCAACCGTGGAAGCTGAGAGTAAGGTTGGATGGGAAGAAATTGTGAATTCACAACTTAATGGAAAATATGATGTGCACAGGCTTAATGATATGGCTGCTCTTTCTTTGAAATATGTCAATGAAGCATCTAGAGATCGAACTTCCATGAGGGACATTGTCAGATCATTATCTCAGCTCAGTAAGAAGAAGCATTGTGAAAATGATACTATATGGTCTCCTTCTATAGTAAATGAAATTTCCATTGAATCCGGTAAACTTTTCATCCATAGATGGTTCAAATGTGGTATGAAGATTGTGTAGCCGTCGCTTGTTCTCTTCTCTGCCATACCAGCCTCAAGCCCAATTTTCAAATCTCTTGTCCAATTTATTATTGGGGCTTTGATCGCTTAATCATGACATATCAAGTTTGAGTCATTGTAAATGTAGAAAATTCCTTTGGGGGAGTTACTCTTGATTGGGCTTAACAATAGTCAAATCTGACCCTCTTAGATAGCAAAGTTAAAAAATAAAAAATTTGAATATTTTGGTGTTCAAGATCCATAAATAGCTTTTTAATTGGGAGCCCAATCCACATTTCTCTATATTGGGAGGAAATGGATTGTCTATTTTCTCTTTAAGTTCAAGTATAAGCTAATGTGTAGCTGTACAGAGTTGAGTTTGTATAGATGTTTACTTCATTATCAATACATCTATCTATAAGCATTAATTAACGAGGTTCCTATCGTTTATGATGAACTACACTCCATCTATTAGTGTCAGCCCAAAAGTCACATAATTACTATTATGTTACATTTGGTGCTTGACATACACTTCTTTTGAGAGGGGTATATTTTTAATTTATATATGCTAAAGTGTTATAAGAAAAACTCAGGAAGACAATTGATGATGTTTGTTATGGATTAGTTATTAGGGTTGTTTAACCACTTAACAATCTCATGTGGCTTAAAAGTACCCTTAAAGAGTTCCGAACTTAAACTTTTTTTAAATTAAAAGAAAATGTCTAAATTATCATTTTTGAAATTAAAAGGAAATGACTAAATTATCATTGCATATATCTTTTTTAAAAAAAATACCCCCATGGGCCACTGCCACTATAGCTCCAATGGGTGGCCTAGTGGAAATATTTCGCTTGGTGCTCCGACTGCTGCCAAAGAGTGGTCGTCGGTCCTTTGGAGCTCGATTTGTTTGGTGGGGGTATTTTAATATATATTTTATATATATATATATATATATATATATATATATATATATATATAAGAGGCAATTTAGATATTTCTTTTTAATTTTGAAAAAGAAAAATTGAGCCTAATATCTCTTTAGGATTATGTATTTTTTGTCTTTTAGGATTTTTAAAGTTCTTTATCAGAGATTTTCCCTAAAATAATTAATAATTGTTTCACATAAATTAAAATACCTCTCATGTAATACCCGGATAATTATTTATCTGGAATATTATATTTTAGTAAATAAAATCTATTGGCAATAGGTGAATATGTGGTTTCAAATAATAAGTTATAATTTTCTAATTTTCTAAGGTAATTTCTATGGAAATTAGGGTGAATAAAGAGCTAAAAATCCCTAAATGCAATTGTGGGTCATAAAATGGCCTGAAAATATTATGATAAATACTAAGAGGCAATGAAATATTGACAAAAACTTAGGAAGTATGTTGTCTCTAATTTTAGGAATTTTTGGGATTATTTCCTTGAAAAATAGAGAAGCATAAATATAATATTATTAAAAGCACTTTTTGGCCCCATGATTTTTAATATTTTACATGGGATATAAAATACCAATGTAAGTAAAATAGTTTTGAGATAATAATTTATCCTAATTATGAAAATTATCAACAATTAGTAAATGACTAATTAGGTAATTATTGGCTAATTATTTAGAGTATGTTATAAAGTAAATTAATTAGGAAAATAAATAAAAATAATTTAAAAGGGGAGAGGACCGAAAATTATTAAAATAATAATTAATTAAGTATAGTGTGAAAAGGGTTGTGGATATTTTAAATAATATCTAGATATTTAAATTAGAATAATATTATATTCTGTAAAGAGCCAACAAGACATTTGAGAACGGGTAGAAATTAAATCCTACACCAAAATATAGGAACTAAGTCACTAATATCTGGACTTGTTATAAACAAGTGAAATTTTATCCCGGAGTGAGCTATCTCCGAAGTGATTTCTGAAACCAACAGAGCACTTAAGATACAGGGTTTTAAGGGAAAATGACAAATAGTCAAAATGAGAACCTATACAAAACGAGACCGTTGTGACAAACCAGGGATTAGGTTTCTTAGGTCAGGACATATTACGAACCGGCGAATTATTATCCGTAAGCCGGCACTTAGGAAGTTATTTCAGAATCGATGGCGTCGACCGAAATGTTCAGCGAGCAACGGAATACCCTTAATGGGATCAAAAATTTAGTTAACCCAGGTAGTTTTAAAGAAGAAGAATATACCTTCAGGGCTGTGCTACCGGATTTCTAAGATTCTCCAAGATTTCGCGATTAGGACACCGAACTGGGAGCTTTATCGGTATAGTCACATAAAGCAAGAGTGTGACATCATGCATGACATAAGGGGGAGACACATGGATGGCAAGGATGAAGCCACGTGTCAAAGTGCGATCCGACGGTCGGAATCCAATCTGAAAAAGGCATGAATAGTGTCATTTTTTCTTCTATGAATAGCCATCACTTCCTCTTCTCATTTCACACCAAAATTTTGAATCCTAGAGAGAGGTTAGAGAGAAGGAGGAGCCCGGAGAAAATATAGTGGAGCCCTGGGTAAGTTCTTCGGTCCCTAGTCTTAAGCTTTGGTAGTTCTTTCGGTAGATATAATAGAAATGCTAGATTTATCTCTAATTTTCCCAGATAGTTTGAATATCATGTTTAGGGGTAAATATGGTATTTATTTCGAAAATATATTGGGAAAAGATATATGTCAAAATTCTGGAGAGATAGGGTCAAAGTAGCGAAGCTCTGGCGAAATTTCGCCGACTAGTCAAACTAGGGGCAAAATGGTAATTTGTACCTAAAATGCCTGTTATGCTGCTAGATATTGATAAATATTATACTTATAGGATATCTGAGATAATCGCATCGCTATCGTGCCGCTGTTTGCACCGCTGTAAAAAATTACAGTTTTTCGTAAAACGTACCGTTTGCCGTCAACGAAGGTACTTTCGCGTACTGTAACACTAACTCTGATGTTTATTGTATGCGTATATGTGCTATGTGTATGGTATGCTTATGTGAGGTATTTGATAGCTCTGTGGTATGCTCATTGTACTGTTATTATGCTTGCTGGGTGTACGTTCGCGTACTGTAACACTAACTCTAATATTTATGGTATGCGTATATGTGATATGTGTGTTGTATATTGGTGGTATGTTATTTGAATGCAAAGTGATGTTAGAGGATAACTGAACATATGCATGTGCTGGGAGCGGTACATCCGTATTATTATTTGGGAGCGGTACATCCGCATTTCTTTGGGACCGTACATTTAGGAGTGATTCATTTGTTGTGCTTATATACTGTATATGTAAATATGAGGTTAACCGTTACCTGGGGTCCGGTGCATTGGACCTCAGCTCTAAACATAGCGTCAGGTTCAGGAGAACCGAGGACCGAGGAGAAAGGCAAGCATCACGCATAGGGACTCGATTGAAGACTATCTTTTGTTGCCACGGCATGGGTGTTGCCGGGGAGACACTTCTGTTGTTATGTTCCTCCGTTGTTATCTACTTTTGTAAACACTCGGTACAATGTACCGTTACTGTAAACAGCCAGACTTACGGCATTTGAAATATATGTATCAGTTACTCAATCGCTCCGATGCTCTACTCTGATGAAAAAAAATATACTGCTTTTGAAAATGGGATGTTACATCTCATAATGATATTAAATGTTAAGGAAGTCAACTGTAATTAGTGAAATGTAAATTTACGAAGAAGACAACATTATAACGCTGCTAACACTAAAAAAAGAACTTATTATAGATGGAATTACCGGCTTATAGATGAAATTCTGTCGCTAATTTTTTCGTAACTGCTTTACCAACATAATCAGCAGCAACAACAAAAACAGTAACTAATTGCGTCAGTAATCTAATTTTTTTAAGTGAAAAAATATAGTGCAAATAATATTTCAAAAATATGTATGAATTAATTAAAAATCACTTAAATACTACTACCTCCGGTCATAATTATAAGAGCTAGTTGACTTTTTTTGGAGATATTAAGGAAGCTAAATAAGTTATTTAATCATTTCATATATTGTGTATACTTAAATTATAGTATATTAGTTTATTAGTCAAACTAATTAGTTTGAAGAAAAAAATACAAATGCAAATATTTTAAAGTAATTTAATTAGCTTCCTTAATTTCTCCAAAAAAGTCAACTAGCTCTTATAATTAAGACCGGAGGGAGTATACAACAATAATATTTCATCATTTTCTTTATAGCTCTTAACGAAAGGTAAGGTAGGGAGGGGAAAAAATTAAATTATTCATTAATATGTTCTCACTTCTACTGCTGTCCCCTGTGGCATATACATTGAATCTTAGCGCTTGCTCTCTCTTAAATCTGATGAAATTTTATGGTCTGTTGTGTCGTTTTGGGCCCAGATGGATTCGTTCGTGGGGGAAACTTGTTGTAGCTCACAAGTGTCGTTTTGTGTTGGCGTGTATGTATCTTCATTTTGTGTATAAATTTGTGGTGCCGTGTGTCGTTTTACCTCAACTTGTAAAAGGTCTTAAATATAATATAAAGCTGGCTTTTTTTTAAAAGATATTAAGAAAGTAAATTAAAATACCTTAAAATATTGATATTTGTCATTTTTTCTCCAAAATATCTTATATAACTTATAAACTAATATATAATCTAAAAATGCACAATATATGATATGATTGAGTAAATTATTAAGCTTCTTTAGTCTCTCCATAAAAAAATCAATGAGTTAGAGGGGGATCTTCTTCAGAATATTCTGTTTGTATTTTTATTTCAATTCTTAATTAATTTTTATAAACATTATCAATTAAAAAAATTAATTCTATAATGACTTTTAAAGGCAATATATAAGTTCAGTTACTTGCAATGAGATCAATATGAAAAAAATGAAATGTTGTGGTCCTCCTCATATATAGCTTGAGTTTCAAGATTGAAAAATGGTTCAGAAGATCCAAGTTCAATTTGTTCGATTTCTGGTATATCTCAAAAATTAAAATGCAATGCAAAGTAATAAAACTGTTGCCTAATTTTGTTTTCTAGACTACATAAAACAATTTTTTTAAAAAAATTAAAAATACTGAAATGTCTTTAATAAAATATATAGGGGCGGAGGATACTGGGCAGCAATAGGTGAGAAGAGTGATCAAGTGAGGACAGCGAGTTTGTCCAAAGCCGACCAGGCTAAGAAAAATGTGGTAATTTTTTACGTTAAAATGTTTGAATAAGTTGAGTCTTAGGCCTCATTATGATCAGAATATACCGGAATTCAGAAAACACTTATAAAAGTACTTATAGTTGGCAAACTAAGAAGAGTTTTATATTAATGGTTAGATTTGAACACACCACCTGATAAGTATATGACATACTACCAAGGATTTTGTATAAAAATGGAAGTACATTATCTACTTCACAACTTCATCACCCGAACCAAGCACTCAGGTAGTGCAGTGGTATGACGCTGGCCTATCCAGCCTTTGTATCAGGGTTCGACCCTGCCCGGGACCTTTAGGTCCCCAATTCAAAAAAAAAAAAAAAACTTCATCACCCGAAAAAAGCCTCTGAAACCATTTTAATTAAGGGAAAATTACATGCAGGTCCTAAAGAAAAAAATAATTACAAAAAAATCCCTTGAAATCACCAAATTACATAGAAGTCCCAAAGGACTTTTTTGATGTTATTTGTATGGAAAAAAAAAATCCAGGTTTTTAAAGGTTGTTGTAAATATGGCTTTTTCTATTGTAAATATGGCTTTTTCTGTTGTAAATAGCCAGATTTTAAATTTTGTTGTAAATATAGCATTTCCTGTTGTAAATATAGCCTTTTTTCTGTTGTAAATGACCTTTCTATGTTCAAAATCCAGGTGTTTAAATGTTGTTGTAAATATGGCTTTTTCTGTTGTAAATGGACATATTTTAAATTTTGTTGTAAATATAGCATTTCCTGTTGTAAATATAGCATTTTTCTGTTGTAAATGACTTTTCTACGTTCAAAATTTAGGTGTTTAAATGTTATTGTAAATATAGTTTTTTGTTTGTAAATATGGCTTTTTATGTTGTAAATTACCAGATTTTAAATTTTGTTGTAAATATAGCATTTCCTGTTGTAAATCTATGGTTTTTCTGTTGTTAATACAAATAATATCAAAAAAGTCCCTTGGGACTTCTGTATAATTTGGTGATTTCAAGGGACCTTTTTGTAATTATTTTTGTTCCTTGGACCTGCATGTAATTTTCCCTTTAATTAATCTCTGAATGTATATAGAGGTGTCATAATGACGAAGCACAACGTTTGGTTTGAGGTTGTTTTCTAAATACCAAATATAGAAGGACCTAACCCAGCTACGTTCATTGTACTATTTTAAGTTTGTAAATAATTGATAAAAGTGAAGTTGCTTCTAGAATGTATGCCTCTTAAAAGAATGCCCACCTTTACTTACTATTGCTTACATTAATTAGTGATTCATATATATAATCGATTAGGTTTCCAGAGTGTAACACCCCAAGTTCTGTAGCATAAATCATGCCGGTTGACACTTGGTTTTAGAAAGATTGTCAAAGTTTGAGGTGCTACAACTCAACGTGTTGCGGAAACGGAGAGTATGTACTAAAAAATTGAACAACGAGTAATTGATATAAAATACTCAGGCATATGCTAATGGCCGACGTATACTGGTATATTAAAAATTTCCTGAAGGAATATTCATGTGATACATTAATACAAAGCTTTATATAATTACAATGTAACTATATCATCTTCAACCAAGCCTTAGGTAGACTTGGGGCATAGAACCTAACATAGTTAAATCAATCCATTTGGCCAGGCTGGGTAAAGTCTAGTGGAAGTCTCCCCGAATTCACGGCGACTGATTGACAGAACCACATGGACCGACCCTTTCTTAGTTTAAGCACAAAATGGTTTGAAGTAACCTTATCAGATTCATTCCAGAAGGTAGGCTCTGTTAATTTGCTTTGACTGGCCTCTCTTTCCGGCTTTGTCCTTTGTTATCTCGTTACAGCCCTATCTGCCTGTCTACTTGTGCCTTCTCTTGGCTCCATCTACTGGTGCCTTCTCTGATTCATGACCCTTTCCTGACTATTAGTTAAGATTGAGGTCCAATGCCCATTGGACCTCAAGTAACGCTTAACCTCATGCTTATATATGTAAACAATATGTGTATGACAGTTATTTATGACATTACAGCAATTATCAATACAAAAGCCCATAACATATGTATGATCTGAGATAACGGCTTAGCCGATTCACATGTCCATTATCTCGATCTGCACTATTCACCAGTGCCACGATAGCAGGTCGTGTCCTCAGCGCTAGGAAAACTCTAACGGTATTATTAAAACTATAACATGTGTAAAGCTGAATGTGTAAGTAATGAACTAAGACGGCATCTTAGTTTATGAATACAACTATCATATATAAACATACTATAAGCATTAGAGTCAGTGTTACAGTATGCCGCGAACGTACCTTTCACCGTGTATTGGCCAACTTGCCTGACTTTTGATCCGACTCTGGACTTCCCTGGATATCCTATATGTTATCGTCGTATTATTCCTTTTTCTCATAACATCACAACTAATATTCTATCTCTTAAAATAACATCAAAAAGGATATTTCCACCCATTTTGACATTTCTACCCTTGGTGTATTCATTATTACAATTTTGCCCTTACATTTTCTCAAAAAACGCAATACTGAATTTCTGGGCAGAATTTTCTATTAACTTTGAAAAATCATAAGTAAATCTACAAAAATCAAAACGAGGATCCGTAAAATTCCTCGGAAACCTTAGGATGTCTAATTTTGAGGAGAAATACTGGTTCTTGCCCATATTTTAAGAATAATTCCCAGTTTTTACGTGTTCATCCTCTGCCCAGAAAAATTCCAGAAAACGTAGCCCAACATTGGACATTTTTATCTCCTAGCACAGAACTCGAAACAATTCACTCTAGGTATATTTGAAAATCCCTATGTGTCTACTTTTATCATGAATTTGCTCAGAATTTTAGGACCTCATCTTCAACATAAAATACTGGCGTTTTTACTACTAACTTCAGAAATTGCTAACCGATAAAATTTCGCCAGAGCTTCGCTACTTTGATCCTAATCTTCCAAAAATTTTGCTATATCACTTTCTCCATCAATTTTTCGAAATAAAACCATATTTAACCATACAAATATGATAACAAGGATATATTGGAAGATTAAAGATGAAAACAACATTTAAGCTATAAACTCAAAGCTAAAGCTTAAGAACTAGAGAACTTAAACTAGAACTTCAAGAACTACAAAAACTAAAGACTAGAAACTAAAAGCTTGCTTACCTCTTGAATAACTTGCTCCCACTTCTCCATGCCTTTCTCTAGCTCTTACTTCTCTAAACTCATCTACTTTGGTTGAGTTTTGGTGTGAGAATTATGAAGAGGGTTGCCCTCTATATATAGCAAAAGGTCATGGCACTTTGGTAATTCTTTCAAACCTACCTCTTCTTCAATTGGAGCCATAGGATCGAAACTTAGTTAAGAAGTTTTAATCTTAACCATTGGATCCATACTTAATGAAGAAGTTTCAATTTAATTTAAAGCATTTCTCTTGATTTTTCCTATTTTGGATTTCAAATTAAGATTGACTTACTTATTTCTTCTACACACACACACAAACCGTCCTCCCCCCTTAATATCATATTATTTTTGTGTTTCATTTGTCTCACACAAATGTCAATCAAGGTTTCTTATTGGTTCTCCACTTATCTAATGGATTAAGCTCTTTTATGTAATTAATTAAGGGTTATCTTGTAGTTTATTCAAGTTTTCCTCTTTAATACTCTAATCTCAAAAATCATGACTCTATTAGAAGTCTTTACTAGCCCTTTAATCATTTTAAGATTAATCACAAAAGTTGGGGAAAAGATTTTGGAGATTACCTATCCCAAGCTTAAAATATGCTTGTTCATAATAAATCCATATATTTGATCTATGATTAACGTATCTCAGGATACAATTTATTTTCTATAGATTCTCATTTACTTGTGTCTTGAATTTATCCTAATGGTTTTTAACTCTCAAATCAAAGAAGTACACATTTTTTCTCTCTCCTACACTAGATTCACAACACTCTCACAACTCTTACACACACACACACAACCAACCTCTCTCTCTCTTCCTTCTCTCTCCAATTTGCATTTAAGACCCCATGTGAGCCCATGTGATTCCTTTAATTGCTTCCATATGCTTAATTACCATGTGTGTGTTTTAATATTATAAAATAACTATGCTTCTCATCTAAGCCAAGCTTGAACCATGACCCTTCTTTATTTTGGCTTCAAAAAATTTTTTTCACTTCACTCATATAATCAAAGATTCAAGCTTCCTATTGGTCCTCCAAATTTTACTTGGATTAAGATTATTTTCTTGATTTATCATTGGCCAATTCAATTACAAGAGGATTAAGGTTAATTGTAGGTTTAATCACAACCATTAGATTTCATTATGTTTGTTTAAATTTAATCTTCACCCTTAATTGCCTTTGATATTAGTTAATTAATTTACTAATCATGAAAATTAATACTTAATTAGGCAAGTATTATTTCACCCTCATTGGCTTAATTGATAGGTTACTATGATCATTAGAAATCCCCTTTATGCTAATCTTGGGTTTCTATTAACCTTTGATCACTAATTAATCTCATATATTCCTTAATTATGCCTTTTTAATTCAATTATTAATTAATTACGAAAATTAACATAATTACTTTAATTATTGCAAATTTAATTGCCCAATAGTTGTTGGTAATTTTCGCTAATTGAAATAAGTATTTCTATGTCATTTAATTTCCTCTCATGATTTAATTAAGACTATGCTCAATCATAATAATTTATTATAATTTGCCTCTTGATTTTCAAAAATCATTGCCTTCATTAAATATCTCTAATTGCCTTAATTAGTGAAAGCTTAATTGCTCACTATTTGCTTGTTAATTAATTTAAGTTTTTTTCATAACACTTTCTTGTTTATTTTGGTTACATATGAACCATAACTTAACATGCTAATTTTTATGGTATTTTATGATCCCTAAAAAGAATTTCAAGATTAAATCTTGATCTATTGAATCTCAAGGAGAAATTGCCCAAAAATTATAATAATCAAATTACAAAATTTGAGACAATATACTCTTCTTTATCTACCATGTAGTATTTATCAAAATATATCATTTATGATAATTAGGGTTTTTAGGGTATTACATTTAGGGATCCCAAACAATCTTTTTTTTTTTTTTTTTTGCATGTATTGTCTCACCATAAATTGCGATTATTAATTATGATCACCCAAAAACAAGCCTGAAAACACTCGCTTTTTAAAAAAAGGGAATATCATAATAAAGTAAGAGAGGATCATTTTGGTTACAGGTCATTTTCTAGAGCAATTGTGGAATTATTACGACTTCGTCACTCATCAACTACAATATCTCATAGTACTTAATTTTTTTATAATTGTAAAATGGTCTCACAACCATCCCAACAATTTTTAATAGCCCACCTTGGCCTTTCTCATTATCATCACCATGGTTTTAAAACCCGGACCGGACCGGCCGGTTCAGACCGGAAACCGTCAAACCGGCCTGGAAACCGGTCCGAGTGAGGGCTTAAACCGGAGTTCCGAGTTAACCCAGATTCAACTCGGCTTGAACCGGCCGAGTTGGCCGAGTCAGAGTAAAAAGATGGCTTTTTTTAAAAAAATCGATTGAACCAGAAAAAGGAGAATGAGAAGGAGGGGAGACTGTCGGCGGTGGCTGGCGGGAGTTTCATACCTTCCGTCGGTGAGAAAAGAGCAAGTGGAGTAGGTGATGGAGACAGAAGAAGGTGAAGATGGGAAGATGCCGTGGATGTCGGCAGTGGGTTTCTCTATGGCCTAGACACAGAACGAGAAGGAGGAGAGAGGGATTTGAAGTGCGTCTCAATGTTCTCCACCAATGAGGAAGACGCCGACGATGGAGATCAGAAGAATGTGGACAGATGGTAGAGCCACTGTTGGAACTGCCATGAGAAAAGAGAACTATAAGATTTGGATGGTCTCCGACGGTAAAGAAAGAGAACGGCATTAGAGAGTGTAAGAGGAAAATATTAGGGTTGAGAAGAAAGTAGGTTCCCGATGTGCTCTGTGCCTCTGTGATACTTTAATTTTTCCTATGTTGAAATCAGTCAAATCACAGCCACGCGTTTGTATGGTCCGTCTCTTCACAACTTGCTATAAGATCTAATTTGATGCTATTGGGCCTCCTATACGTACATTGTGCAGTTGGCATGGAGATAATTGCACCAATGGCCACAAAATCAATGTTAAAAAAAAATCAATATAATAAATATAATATTACATATCCTATCATACCATTATCACATCACATCCTATATTTTGACTACAAAATATTTTTAATTATTATAATATAAATACTTTTATCTATTTTAATTAAATTATTTTTTTAATTAATATCGGTTTGACTCCGGTCTGACCCACTGACCCTTTGTAACACCCCAAGTTCCGTAGCATCAATCGTGCCGATGACACGTGGTTTTAGAAAAATTGCCAGAGTTTGAGGTGCTACAACTCAGCGTGTTGTGGAAACGAAGAGCATGTACTAAAAATTTGAACAACGAGTAATCGATATAAAATACTCAGACATATGCTGATGCCTGACGTATACTGGTATATTACAAATTTTCTAAAGGAATATTCATGTGATACAAGACTTATATAATTACAGAATTTACATTGTAACTATACATTTTCAGACCAAACCATTTCCTAACTTGAGGCATAGAACCTAACACAGTTAAATCAAATCCATTTGGCCAAGCTGGGTAAAGTCTAGTGGAAGTCTCCCCGAATTCACGGCGATTGATTGACTGAACCACATAGACGACCCTTTCTAGTTTAAGCACCAAATGATTTGAAGTAACCCTATTAGTTTCATGCCAGAAGGTGCCTCCTCACGACTCCATCCATCGGTGCCTTTATACGGCTCCATCTACTGGTAACTTCTCTGATCCTTGATCCTTGCCCGAACTATTAGTTTATGACTGAGGTCCAATGCCCATCGGATCTCAGGTAACGGTCAACCTCATGCTTATGTAAACAGTATATGTATGACAGATATTACAGTAGTACAAAATCTCATTTTCAAAACATTAACAATATGTAAGGCAATAACAAAACACAGCCCCTGCAGTATGTCTGTTATCCCAGTTTGCACTATTCATCAGTGCCACGATGGCCTATCGTGTCCTCAGCGCTAGGAAAACTCTAACGGCATTATTAAAACCATAACCCGTATATATTTGGATGTATAAAGAACAATTTAAGATAGAGTCTTAGTATATGAACATAACTATCATATATAGGTATACAATAAGCATAAGAGTTAAGGGTACAATACGCGTCCGTACCTTGGTCAATATTAACGGTACGCTCGTCATTGACGGTATTCGTGCACAGTAATCCTATAATGGTAATATCGCCTCTATTAATTCAAAAATATTATTTTAAGAGATATTTTGGCTATATATGACCATTTTATCCCTGGATTAATTATTTACAATTTATTTTCTCTTAATTTTCGTAAAAACGCTATTACACAATAAATGGGCTGATTTTTCGCCTAAATTTGAAAAATCATAACTAATTCCACAGAACTCGGAATGAGGATCCGTAAAATTCCTCGGAATCCTTAAGATGTCTAATTTTAGGAAACAATATTGGTTGTTTCCCAGATTTTATGAACAATTCCCATTTTTCGTATTTTCATCCTCTGTTCAGAATTTTCCAGAATTTCGTAGCCCATTTTGTAGAATTTTTATCTTCTAGCAAAAAACTCAAAATGACCTGCTATAGGTATATTTGGAAATCCATATATGTCTACTTTTACCATGAATTTTATCAGAATTTTAGCATAGCATCTTCAACAGAAGATACCAGCGTTTTTGTAATAGCTTTCAGAAATCACTAACCGACAAATTTTCGCCAGAGCTTCCCTACTTTGACCATAATCTTCCAAAAAAATTTCTATAACTCCTTCCTCATCATTTTTTTCAAAATACAGCCAATTATAACCATGAAAATAAAACTATAATTGGAAGATTATGAATCAAAACAATATTTAAGCTATAAATCACAAAGCTAGAGCTCAAGAACTTACCTAGAACTTTGCTCCTTCTTTCCCAATGCTTCTCACTCTCACTTTCCCACTATGTTTCGGTTCCTCTATGCTTGTGAATTGGTGAGAAAATATGAAGACCTAAGCCCTCTATTTGTAGTCATTTTGCCATTAACTCATCCCCAACTTTTATTCATTTTTAACCCTTGGATTTTAACTTAATTGAGAAGTTTTAATCCCTACCCTACACATAAAAACCGACTTCTTCACTCTCTCCCTCTCTTCATCATCTTTTTTTACCTCTTAAGTCAATTGTACTTATGCCAATTTGTCCCCCTCATTATGTGATCTTTACTTTATCATTAATACTTGATGGATGACTAATTTTCACTCTTGTTCTAGGCTATGTGACTGACTTCTCCACTCCTCCCTTGTAGTTAGTTTGTTTCAATTTTTAGTTACCCCAAATGCTTATTTAATTAGGTGCAAGTTGGTGTTTTTATTCAAGATCCATTTCCACTTTTCAAATCTCAATTTTATGGCTTAATTAAAGGTCTTTTTAAACTCTTTAATCACTTACATATTAATCACAAAATTTTGTGAAAATCAATTTGGAGATAACCAAGTTCAAGCTTAAATTGTGCTTGTTCATAATATCTACTTATATTTGTTCTATGATCAATGGTTTTCAAGATACAATTTATTTTCTATAGGTTCTCATTTACTTGTGTCTTGAATTTATCCTAATGGTTTTATCTTACCATTAATTAATTAACCATTTTTAATCTTTTTATTACCTATGCTTACATCACCTTTACCCCTAAAGTCTTCTTGCAATTTATTTTTGATTAAGACTTACTTTAGTAAATATCTAGATTTTATTTGCTTCATCTTTCCCTTCTCATAAACCGACCCCCTCCCCTTAATTTACCTTTAATTTGCATTTCATTTCAATCTCTAATATGTCTTAATCAAGCAAGCCTTAAAAGTCTTCTATTTAAATGCTTGATTGTGATGTTTAATTGTTAATTACAATTTTAATTCCCCTTCCCCCTTATGCACCGAATTCACTCTTCAATTTTACTCTTGGATTTGTGTTTTATTTGTCTCACATAAGCCATGGTAAAATTCTCTTATTGGTAAATTTTAATTTCACAAGGATTAGGCTTTATGAAACCAATTTTAAAACCTTTAGATTAGCTTTATTAGATTTAATCGAAGCCTTTGATTTGTGTTGGAAAAATCTAAATACTAATAGTGATATTTGTTAACGATTTAGGATTAAGAATTACTACAATTACTTAACCCTTTTTAATTAGAAATTTTTGCCACTTTAAATAATTAAAGGGAGAATTAATTAATCTTTGATTAATATTGCTAATACAACGTTTTAGGGGTTATTAAGCTAAATTGAAAAAATTTGATGGGTTTCTAAATTAATTTTGATGATTAAAAACCCCTTATGTACTAATCTTGGCCTTTAGATATCATTTGGATGTTAATTAAGTTGATATATTCTTAATTACGCCTTTTTAGATTAATTATTATTTAATTTCAAAAATTGATATAAATATTCCAATTATTGCAAATTTAATTGCCCAATAATTGTTGATAATTTTCTCTAATTGATTTAGGCATTTTAATGACATTTAATTGCCCCTCATGATTTAATTAAGACTATACTTAATTATGATAATTTTATGATGTTTTATGATTCCTACAAGAAATTAGAATTTTTGGTCTTTAGCTTATTTAATTTCAAGAAGAAATTATTTAACATATTAATCAATAAGCTTTTAAGGTTTGAGACCACATATTCACCTATTTTTGATAGGTATTATTTGTTAAAATGTGACACTTATAATAAGTGAGATGTTTAGGGTATTACACCCTTAACCCAGTACCCCCACCGGTTCAATGACCGGTCCGGGTTTGAGAACCTTGATCATCACATTTCGCTCACTTGGAAGTGTTATTAAATCTAGACCGAATCGGCCGCTTTGGTTCAGACATCGGCGAACTGATCGATAAACCAGTCCGGTCATCAACCCATTCAATTTTAAAAAAAAAAAAAAATCTTTTTTTTTTTTTCTTTATAATTTTATATTAATACCCTAAAATCTTTACTTTTCACCGGTTTGACACCGGGTTAGCTCCGGTTTGACTCACTGACTCTTGACCTAGTACCCCTGGCCAGTTCAACGACCGGTTTGAGTTTGATAACCTTGACATTTGGTTCGAGGTCATTTCCTATAGCAATATATATACACATTTAAAAAATTAATATGTTGCTGATATTTATTGTAAAACAGTGTTTTTGTAGGGAAAATGGATACTCCTACTACATTAACACATCTCCTCAATTGAGATATTATATGTAGTTTGTTATTAATATATCTATATATTGGGCTTTTTGGTAATTTTAATTCATTTAGCTGATTTCCTTGCAGGGCAAATTATCAGCAAATTGATGTATATTTTTTCAGAAATGTCGCTTCTTCTTCTTAATTTCCCGACAAGGAGCGTTGAAATTATAAAATATGCATGGAAGATTAGAAATATATAATAACATGTATACAAGGAAAAAAAAATTGAAAACTTAGCGGCTTTACTGGCACCTACAAAGCATTAAGAAAAACTTTAAAATAAGCATTGGAAATGCCTTTTCATGCTGTCTTATTGTCTATGACAAAAAATAACACCTTTTTTTGGGTAAGTTTAGCATGTAAATGTGTTCTGAAAGATGTGATGTATAGAGAATTCAGATCCTACTACACAGGTTAAGCAATGTATTGATGTATCAATACATAGTTCTGTACGTGTCACTAGTACCTCCGATTTTATTAAATAGAATAATAACGTATTAACTATTTTATATAAATCTTAAAATAATTAACAACGTCTAAGTACTGTAATACCCTAATTTTCATAATTCATGTAAACATTGTATTTTGGAAAATAATTAACAAAATACAAAGGTGAATATGTGTCTCAAAGAATTATAATATATTGATTATATTCTCATTCAAATTCCACTTTGGAATTAATTAACCAATGGTTAATTATGAGACTACATATTAGGGGCTATAAAATGTGACATTAAATCACATGAAATAATAGCTATTTTAAGTGATCATAAGGCAAGAAAATATGATGAAAACACTTAAGTAAGTTAATGGAAATTAGCAACAATAAATGAGCAAAATAAGCTTGCACTAATTGAGATTAGTTGCATAATTCTTCAAGATGTTTAGAGGCAAATTAAGATCATCAAAAAGGGGCTAATTATTGAAGAAAATTAAAGGCCAAAAATGAAGAATTAAAGCTTGAATAATTAAGTATTAATAGCCATGGATTACAGGTGAGGATTCAACTTAAACAAACACAAATTAAATCTAATGGTTAGGAATCAAAGTAAGAGGATAATATAAGATAAAATTTGAGATAATATCCAAAATTTAAAAGCGCATGGGGATTTAATGGAATGGAAGAAAAGATGAGTTATCATATAATAATATTAAGTTGAAAAACTCAAAAAAGTGGCGCATGCACATGGTGGGATTGAATTTATTATTAAAAAATCAAAGATATTTGGTTAATAAACAAAACACAATTAAATGGCTGTGGAAGAGGATAGGATTTGCACATGGGAGAGAGAGATTATTTAAATAATATTAATTAAGCACATGTGGTTTAAAAATAAAAATCTTCAATAGTAAAGTAGGATTTTTCTACATAAATAAAGGGCCAAGATTAAACCTCATAAAGCTAAATCCAATGGCCTTAATTAATAAATCCTTGTGAGTTGTGATAAACCAATAGGAGGCATGAGTTCTTATTTGTGAAGCATATAAGAAACACAAATCCAAAGCCAAGGAGGAGAGGAGGCCACGGTTTGACTTGGCTTGAGGAGGAAGAATAAGATGAAAAAAATCTAGATATTATCTTAGATTAAACACATGGTGATTAAAAGTCAACAATGGAAGAAGATAAGGTACTTTAGGATAAGAGATTTTTATTGAAATATTGATGAAGGAGAGAGGGGAGTTGGGGCACGGTTTGTGTGTGTGTGTGTGAGGGAAGAGAGCTAGCTTGAGTAAGGGGTTGTTTGGAGCCTATAAATAGAGAGCAAACCTCTCTTCATTCTTCACACCAAACTCAACCAAATAGGTGAGTTTTAGAGAAGCAAGAGTAGAGAGAAAATCATAGTGGGAAGCAAGAAGGAGGACGAAGTTCTTCAAGGGTAAGTTTTCTTGTTCTTGAGTTCTAAGTTTTAAATTCATAGTTAGTTTATGTTTGATCTTTAAACCTTCCAAGAAGTTTTGATTTCATGTTTTTATGGTTAAAAATGTCTTTATTTCAAAAATTTGATGAAAATATGGTGGAGCAAAATTTTTGGAAGTGGAAGATCAAAGTAGTGAAGTTCTGGCGAAATTTTCGGCAAAATTTCTGGGAAAACAGCGAAAGAAATGCTAATATTTTATGTTTAAAATGAAGCCAATAAATCATGAAAATTTTCAGAAATAAATTAGACATGTAGGGCTTTCTGAATATATATAATATGTAGCGTTTTGATTCCTATACAAAGAGATACAACCATGGTTTAGGAACCCGGATCGGACCGGCCGGTTCAGACCGAAAACCGGTGAACCAGCCTGAATACCGGTCCGAGTTAGGCTAAGCACAGGTTAACTCGGTAACTCCGGGTCAACTCGGACAACTCGGCCTGAACCGGCCGAGTTGACGAGTTACTGAGTCAAAAAAAATAGATCCAGAACTCCAGAAGTTTAGAGATCTGAAAAAAAACGAGTTGGGTTGAAACAGAGATCAAGATAAACGAAAGCACGGTGAGAAAGATGAGATCTGACTATTATTGGTAAGGAAGATGGCGAGGGTGCGAAGTCACATGTTTGTTGACGGTGGTGCCTCATATTCGTTGAAGAAGGTGACCTGTGAACTGTGGAGAAAAATCTAAAATCTCTGAGGCGACGGCAACGGTACCTCATATCCACCGAACGAGGTGCTGGCCAGCGCCGGAGAGCTGAATCGCAGACCAGAGAAGAGAGAAGTGTGAGGTGAAGAGAGAAGAAGAAGAAGAAAGAAGATGAAGCGTCCGCGTGGGAAATACCGAAATAGTGAAATAGGCTGGCGGTATAATTAGTAATTACCGAACAAAAGAAAGTAGAAAAAATTTGGTGGTATAATTACTTGAACAAATGAAAGTTGAAAGGCGTGATGGACAGCGGTATAATTATTTGAACAAAAGAAAGTTGAAAGACGTGGTGATGGACACTTGTACTATTTATTGGGTTGCGTTTTTCTACGGGTTTATTTTTATTATTATTAAAATATAAATATTTTACCTATTTTAATTAAATTATATTTTTTAATTAATATCGGTTTGACTCTGGTCTGACTCCGATCTGACCCACTGACCCTTGACCCAGTCCCTCCACCGGTTCAGTGACCGGTCCGGTTTTCAGAACCTTGGATACAACCGGTTGAATTTTGGCCATTTTTCGGGGCTAAATTCTTGGCAACGTTGAGAAAAATGAAAACGGGGAATTTTTCGTGGATTCTGGTAAATTGAAAGTATTTTTCCTTTAAAATAGACATCCTAAGGATTACGGAGGATTTCACAGATCCTCGTTTAGATTTTTGTAGATTTAATTATGATTTTTCAAAGTTAACCGAAAATTCTGCCCAGAAATTCAGCATAGCGTTTTAAAGAAAATGTGAGGGCAAAGTTGTAATAATTAATCCACCAAGGGTAGAAAGATAATTAAACCCTTAGGATATTATTCTAAGCAATATGATATTTATCAGAATATCATATAATATTCCGACGATAATGTATAGGATATCCGGGAAGTCTGGAGTCGGGTTTAAAAGGCCGGACGTTTGGCCATTACACGGTGAAAGGTACGTTCACATACTAGTAATGTATTGTGTTGTGTGCTATGTATTGTTGTGTTGTTAACCTTACATCTGCTTTGTGCTTATGTGTTGGTTATTTCTGTAATGTAATGAATATTTGTCATACATATACTGTTATACTTTTCATATGAGGTTAACTGTTACCTGAGATTCAATTCGATTGAATCTCAGCATTGACTAAAGGTTCAGGAAAAGGAACCAGAATCAGAGAAGGCACCAGTAGATGGAGCCGTGAAAAGGCACCGAAGGATGGAGTCGAAGAGAGACCGATGGACGGGGCCGTGAAGAGGCACCGGTCAAAGCAAATGCCAGATGAGCGTCATCAGAGCATTCATTCTGGCACGGATTTAACGAGGTTACTTCAAACAGTTAGGTGCCGAAGGCAGAGCTAGTTTATATGGATCAGTCAATCAGTCACCGTGAACTCGGTGAGACTTCCATGAGAGACACCTACTTGGCCAAATTGTTTGATTGACTGAGTTAGGTTCATTGCCCCAAGTCTAGCTACGGCTTGGTTCAAGATTGTATAGTTACTATGTAGGATTTGTAATTGTATCACATGAATATTCCTTCAAGAAACTTTTAATATACCAGCTTGTGTCGGGGCATCAGCATATGTCTGTGCATTTTATATCAGATACTCATTGTCCAAATGTTAAGTGCATGCTCTTCGTTTCCGCATTGCTATGAGCTGTAGCACCTCAAACTCTGTCTATTTTCTTAAAACTAAGTGTCAACCGACGTGATTTCAAGTATGGAATTTGGGGTGTTGCAAGTACTGGAAAATTTTATTATTTGTAAAATTTTCATTAATTGATTTGAGAGGTTATTAGAAACACATGATGAGAGTGGTGAAAAAAATGCCATATTTGGTACTTACAGAAGAACTATAAAATTTTCATCAATTTTTGCAAAATAGCAAAATATCTTATATAAAGACCACAAGGAAAACTTTTATAATTTTACGCCAAAAGAGAGCAATTAGTATCCATCTTCTATGTTTTTTTGAGTTAGTAGAAGAGGTCGAAGCTTATACATAATAATATGCGCGTGGTTATAGTTATAAAAATTTACTTCATGTCATAAAATCAGTGAAGAATACGTGTAATTTAAAACAGCAACCATCTATTTTTTTTTTTTATATTTTAACGAGTGAATTAAAAGACAAAAGCACCAAGTTGAACATAATATTGTTAAATAGCAAGTGTCATTGAAAACCCAATGGGAATCATATAGCAAGTTGCTAGCTTCTTTTGTTACTACTTGTCTCCAAATCCACTGATCACTAAATTAAGACTATTCAATAATTTTTCAATAATTTTTTTGGCCCCAGAAAAGTGAAGCAAGTTGATCGAAACTGGACATAATTTTAGTAGAGCCTGCTAGTTGTTCCACAGTCAACATTCACATATATCATGATTGAAAGAAATCTTTTAAAATCAATATATATTATATTATAATCAATTGAATCTAATATATATAATCAACTGTGCTACGAAGATTCGATCCAAAGCATAAAAAATAATAATATTTTTGTGTGTACGTGGTGCTGGTGGAACAAAAGCAGCCTCTCATGGATTGGGTATCGGAGACACATTCATGTGATCGAACTCAAAACCTATCTTAATCTTAATTAATTATTGTCACCTGGTTTTTTCATTAAAACAATTTGCTTAGCAAATCTATCAGCATGGTTACAATAAGAAGTACGTATGTTAACTACGTTTTTTAGGCATTCTTGTTTTATTAATTAATTATCAAATGGTGGCTGCTGGAAGCATACCAACACATTTTTGTGTTTTGAAGTGTGAAGCGCACGCCTTCCAATAGAACTAGCTAGCACAAGTCTTTTATTATTAAGATTTAAATTATTATCAATAAAGAATTAATACTAGCTATAAAATATAAATAAAAACTAATGATGATCTAGTGTATATAAAATTCCATTTAATTTTTTAAAAATACATGTATTCCTATATTGTTCCTCATCTTCAACTTTTTTAAAAAAATATATATAACTAATTTGACTACTGTTTAAGTCATTAGTCTGATATCATTCCATTACGTACCTTGGAGAAAAATGAAAACAAGACACAACGTTAAGCTTGTACGTGATTATTAAAAATAATATAATGACATGAAACAGTAATAATTCTGTATTCTTTAAGTGGGCAATATGTTAGCGGACAAATGTAGAGCTTTTCCTCAATATATAATCAATGAACAATAGGGGACATTCATCCTTTGATCTTTGTTTAGCTAACAAAAGAGATCTATGATGTATAGATAATCATTTATAAAGTACAAATTGAGGTTAATTAAAAGAAAAAGAGAGAGTGGAGTGAGTTTTGTACAAATTCAAAGAACCTTACTGTTATTTAATTATTGAATTGCCAGCAGGAAGAGAAAGATGCATAGCAGGAGAAGATGGTGAATTACACCACCCGGAGGCAACTACACACACACACACCTTTCTACATATTTTAATTCAACTCGTCTATATACATACATATGCCGGATCTGTGTGGGCCCATATGTGTGTGTGGGATATATGGTAGAGTACTAGGTTTATGTCTTGTTCTGGACGAAGAACGGCCGCAAGCTGGTCAAGTTGTTGGAATATATTCATTCATTCATACCCATTTTGAGAATTGTTTTAAGAAGAAAGCGATGGATTCATGCACCTAGAACCACGAGAAAGCTCATTTATTTGAATATATATATATATATATATATATATATATATATATATATATATATAAAACTCAGTGATGATCTAGACCTGTGTTTTAATGAGTATTTCAACAAAGAAAAGGTCGGAATGAGTAAACCGTACTCCTATTTATAACTTAAGAATAATACAAATTTTCTTATACTTTTTATCCTATCGTCAGTATATGTAGAGATAGATATTTAATTAAAACTTCCCAGTAATCAAATATCTAAAAGGGAAAATCACAATGAGGTCCCAAGGTACAAAAATAATCACAAAAAAGTCCCATACGAAATTCCCCTTAGAGACTTTTTTGAGATTAGTTGTGAATAAGCTACTGAATTCCTCTCACAAAAAAGTCCCCACGTCAAAATGGCTTTATGTGTTGTCAAAATGATTTTATTAGTTGTTAAAATATCCCTATGAAAATCTCGTGAAAATAGCTTCTAATGTTATTAAAATGGCTTTGCATATTGCCATTTTGATGTAGGGACTTTTTTGTGAGGGAATTTTGTATGGAACTTTTTTGTGATTATTTTTGTACCTTGGGACCTCACTGTAATTTTCCCTACATAAAATGAAAACAAGAAAATTTGAAAGAAGGCTATTACAATGCATGAAGCCCAACGGCAGAAATATACTGTTTATGGCTTTAAATAGTGGGATAATGACTTGATCTAAATTGGGTTAAGGTGCAAAAAATACACAAGTGGTTTTTCCAAAAGTGCGCCCAACACCAAGTGTTCTTAATGTGTAAAAGTGACTATGTAATTACAAAAATGGGGCAAAAGTCATAGATTCCGTTAAATATAGATGATGTACGTTAGATCAAAGTTAACTCTGTTATCTACATTTAACGGAATATGTGACTTTTGCCCTATTTTTCTAACCACGTAGTCACTTTTACACATAAAAAAAAACACTCAGTGTTAGGCGCACTCTTGGAAAAACCACTTATGTATTTTTTCACCATTAACCATCTAAACTTGATTAACACATATATACCATGTACATACTCATGATTATGATTGTTTAACTATTGTAAGGAATAGTGAAGGTTATAATTTGGGGTTAGATGGAGCTAGCGTGTGATTGAATACATTATTACTCAAGTGAACAAGGGTCATAATAATGAAAGCTGACCCAAAGATAAGATGTGCATAATTATAGTATCAGCAAGCGTGCCCTCGTGATCTGCATCTGGAAAGGCATTGAACAATATAGTGACCTAATCACACAGAATCTGAAGCCTAAAATAGCCGTGGGGTCAACAGTTTTGCCTCTGTGTGTGTGTGATAGCCAACTGATACATACAGGCAACAAAAAAATCGAATCATTTTGGGATATATTGGTGGATGATCTTTATAAATTATAATACATCATGATCAAGAAAAATGAAATGCTAAATTTAGTAAATGCGCTATGAAAGTAATTGTCTGTGTTAGGGTCTATAGGACATCAGAAGAAACCAGTAACATGGCAAACCAGTAACAAGGCGTAGGATCGGCGTCCTTTGATGTCTCTAATTTGTTTGCTCTGATTTAGAGATCAATTATCAAAGACACAAGGCAAGTGGCCTACGTGGCACAAGCATGGCTCCTCCTATTTTAGTCCCTCCTCTCTCCATCTCCCTGCGTGGGTGTGTGTGTGTGTGTGTTTTTTTTTTTTACTTATATATATTCTCTCTTCTCACTTATACATGTTAAAAATACAAATATTACCATTCCTCATTTTTCTAGTTTATTCACATGCAACTCTGTATACAAATAAAATTTAGTTTACAAGGCGGTGATAAGTAACTTCATAATATAGCATTGGCAACAGCCCTATTAACAGCAAATTGTACATACACAAGTACATAACAGCTCATTTAAATGTGTCATACTGTATTTTTTTTAAATGTTATCCATCTTTCGTTGAAAGACGGCTGGTGCATTCTTTAAACCAAATGGCATTACGAGCCATTCAAAGAGTCCTTGTGGGACACAAAAAGCTATCCAAGTAATTGATTCTGGGTGCATCGCTACTTGGTGAAAACCAGATTGATTGGGGTGGCCTCCTTTTCTTCAGTTCCCCGTGCCTACTTATATGTATAGAGGTAGGACTTGGACGCAGATGAATCAGAAGCTTAAAAAAAACTTTGGAAGAGAGGGAATATCATAATTTCCTGTGAAATCCTTTTCTTTGATTTCTGAGGTGATTGTTCGTGTTGTCTATAGGCTGTGAACCCACGAATTTATACATAAGACTAATGCTACTGTGCGGACTTCACACTATCTGAAATCCGCGGACTTAAGGCTATTACAAATCTGAAAAGCATTATTCGTACATAGTCGGCAAAAGAAAAAGGCTCCAGTACAGAGACTGGCATCAACTTGAATCATAAAGGAATCTGCTTTAGGGAAAGCAGATTATTATTGTACTATGGTGGATACCTTTGTGTCATGTCGAGCTTTAATCTGTGTCGGCCATGTAGTCGTCATCGAACAAACCATCATCACCATAATTTTCTGGATTAGGATCTAATACTCCTGCTTGAACAAGACATAGGTGTTCACAATTCTTAGGGACCCATACTTGGTAACAAGATTTTCGAACAACTGTGTCAAAAGACAAAGAATTGTAGTCTCTTGCTCCTTGATTACCAAGTTTTTCATATAGACGATGATCCTTTAAGAATTTATCACACTGTGATTCTGTTAATTCTTCTTCAGTCTGTTCAATAACTGGTGTGACCAAGAAATGATGAAAACTTTGGCGGTATTTACCGTTTCTGTAATAAGGAATTTGAGATTGAACTTTAACAAAGGCTGTGCCAAACCTCTGCTGTTTCCTTATTTCTTCATTTAGAGCTTCACTGAATGGGAGTTCTTTGAAGTCTTCATGAATAATAAAAGCTCCCATCATTCCATAGGCAAGGAACTCCATGTAATCAATTGGATATTCCTCCCCGTTAAGGTTCTGGGTTGGTCTATCCAAGGTAATTACTAGTTTAAGTAAACCATTATATATATATTCTCCTTCTGTGTTGAACCAGCTGGTAACTTCCTGGTCAACTCTGTACCTTCCATCTGAGTGTGTTCTGTGATGGAGATCTAACAATTGCAACTGGAGATTTATTAACTTTTGGATATGTCGGCTTTCTGTGAGTGTTTGAATTTCAAAGAAAGGGACATGGTTGGCTAGATGTTCTTGTATAACTCTCCGTTTATGAGAATTCAGGCAAGATATCTGTAGCCTGTTATTAAGACTGTGTTCCTAAGAGCAAATTGTGCAGATGATTATTCTGTATCTGGAGGTCTTGACTTTTGAGATTGAGCTTCTTGAAATGTTCTCTCATACTCTGGTTTTCTTTTCGCTCATTTTCCAGTTCCTGCTGTAGACTTAAATTACACTGAAAAAGTGAAACGTTAGTAAATTCATATTGTTTTAGTCTGTTTTCCATAAGGAAATCTGTATCTATGGGGTAACTCTCCTGAAGGTCCTCCTTCCACAAAAATAGGTGGTGCTAAGGTAGCTGTGGCCTGTTTCCAGGCTTCTTGGAAACTGTAGTATCCCTGCCAAAAGGGTCTGGGACTGTTTCCAATTGCTTTGACCAGTTCAGGATAATTTATGTAAATTCCTGGTCTATCCCCACGAAACAAGACATAAAATGAGAAATTCTTGCTGAGGGGCTTCTCCTGTATTTTTGAAAAATAATAGTTAAGTGCGTTTAAAGTTGTGTGCTTCTGTCGAGCTGCATAAGCATTCCAAAACGCATCTATTAACACTGTTGTGATTCATCAGGAGGGGGTAAGTGAGGTAAAGGTTTAAAGGATTTGCTGTGTCCTGGTGGGTATTTTGCCAGAACTAATCCTCCGAAGGTCATTATTTCTAAAGCTGGTCCTGATGACTCAGCTTTTACTGTTGTCTTCCCCTTGTTCATTTCGAATTTCTGCAAAGGCAAAAGACACACTGTTAGAAATAATCCTAGATAATTTGTCTGCTCCTGTATTATCCTTCCCTTTGATGTGTTCCATATTAACAGTTACTCATGTGCAAGTAAGATAATCGCAAAACCTTACCCATCTGTTTCTACTCAATTTGCGTGTTGTAGCAAGCTTATTGTAGAAGCTGATTATGGCTTCACAATCAGTTCTAAGGGTGAATTCCCTTTTATCTATGATAAAAATTTTGAATTTTTCAAGACTGTAGATGCATGCCATGATTTCCGCATCTATATTTGAGATTGCTGTTTTATATTTTCCTGAAGCATATCTTGCGATTCTTTATGTGGATGCTAAGTCTCCTTTGTGTGATTTCCATTTGAGGACTCCTCCCCATCCATTGAGGGATCCATCACATTCTATAATGATATAACTATCTTCTGGGGGAAGTTCTAAGTCTGGGAGGTTTTTAATTATACTCTTTAATTCTGTGATATTCTTTAGATCTTGTTTATTGAATTTTCTTTCACCTCGAGGGGTTAGTTTTGAGTACAAGATTCATGTGTACTTTGTGAGGTTAGGGATGTAATTCCTAGCATAATTAAGTATTCCTAGAAATCTCTGTAATCCCTTTAAATCTATCAGGGATTCTTCTGGGTATTCAACTATACTTTTCACAATATGAGGTTGGAGTCTTACCTTTCCTTCTCCTATTTCTAACCCTAAAAATTCTACTTTGGTTACTCCTAATTTGTACTTTGTTCTTGACAAAACCAAGCCATGAGTGATACATTCATCAAAAAAATACTTTAAGATGTTGCACATGCTGTGATATATCATCAGAGTATATCAAAATATCATCAATGTAACAAATAATAAAACTGTATTTTCTAAAAATGTTATCCATCTTTCGTTGAAAGACGGCTGGTGCATTCTTTAAACCAAATGGCATTACGAGCATTCAAAGAGTCCTTGTGGGACACAAAAAGCTGTCCAAGTAATTGATTCTAGGTGCATCGCTACTTGGTGAAAACCAGATTTTAAATCAAACTTACTGTAAATCCTTTTGGATTTGATTTTCTGAAGTAAAGAATCAATTCCTGGGAGGCTATATTGATCTTTATAGGTGTTGTCATTCAATCGTTTATAATTAAAAACTAACCTACTTTTTCCTCTTATTGTGGAACCATCTAGGTTGACTGTTGTTCCTAAATGTACAATAAAAGCGGTTGTTCTGTGTCTACTTTGGCTAGGTCTGATTACGCCTATCTGTAGTAGAGAATCTATGTGTTTCTGGTATGCCTCCTGCTCTGCAAGTGAAGGGATGATAGGTTTATCCTGTATGGTTAGATCTGGATTAGTGATTTCTAATTTACAAGTGATCCTATTTTTCTCCCATAATGTTGTGGGGTTATCTCCTATTACCTGTAACTGTTGGAGTTTATTCAGAAGTGGGGTCATCTGATTTTCAAAATCTGTGAGTTTTCCTTCACTAAAACACAACCAATCCTGTATGAGTTCATTATCTTCTAACTCTTCTATTTCTTCTTCTAAAACCTGAAAATCTACACTTTTGCATATTGGAGAAGTGATTATTCTATCTGTGTGTTTTAGGACTATGAATTCATTGCCTAAACACAAATATTTTCCTCCTGCATTATCTAAAAAATTCTTTCCTATGATAAGCTGAGTTCTATCTTCAAGGAAAAAATTCATTACATAAGTCATAGGAAGAGTGTACCTTTCTTTGTTGAATCGAATATGTGCACCTTTTAATTTATATTTTACAAAGAGATCATACTTAAGAGCTGTGACATGAACTTGTCCATACATTTCATCGTAGAAGTGTCTGGGATTGCCTTAGGGGTAATGCAACTTCTACTGGCTCCTGTATCTATAATACAGCTAACAACAAGAGATTCATTATTAATATAAATAGTGGCAAAACAGTTTAGTAAATTATTTTTTACCATCTCCTTTTCTGGAGACATGTTTTGGTAATGGAGAATATTGTTGCAATCTTTACAGTCCTCTATTATTGGTTCAGAGGTGCAAGAGATGCTTTCTCTTATTACCAAATTTCTTTGTCTGAGAACCTTTTCTATTTCTTGGTTCCCCTTGGGATCTTTATTTTTTCCTTTTATCTGTTGGAGCTGTTGTTGCAACTGTTCTACCTGTTCTTCTAGATCCCTATTTATGTTGATGAGTTCTTTCACCAATGTGGGATAATCTGTGGTAGATCTAACTGGTTGAGGCAATGCTTCGAATCTGAAGCCTAACTTATTTTCAACACATAAATAACAAAGGATTAAATTACAAAACCTACATCTTGTTCTTATCCTCTGATTTAAAAATAAATCACAATAATGGCACTTGGGGGGACCTGGTGCTTCAAAATGGTTTTCAAAATCATGATGACAAATACTCTGTGTGGAAGCTAGAGTTTTTAAGACTCTAGAGGTATTCCAGTCTTCGGAAAGCACTAAAATAGGAAAATTAGGAATCAAGGATATATCTGTGATGGTGTTGCTATCAACATCATCATCTATTACGAAACAAATATCACTGTCATTGTCAGGGTCATCCTGGTCAATGCTAACAACATCGAAATCTTGAGGTAAGTCTAATGAATGATAAATGGCAAACCTTTCTGTATTACCTCTTTTATTTCGGCATTCTCTGGCAAAATGTCCTTCTTCTCCACAAACATAACATCTACATTTCTTGGTAGGTGGTTTGTGTCTTTTGAATTTTCTAACTTGATTCTTCCTTGGTATTCCATTTCTATAGTTAGTGGCCCTACTAATTCTTTTCTTTTCCTTGGGGAAGTATCCTGGTATGTACACTTGTTTACAGAAATTGTAATCTTTTACCTGTTTGGCTACCTCGTTTTCTATACACTTCTTCTTGAGGTATTCTTTGGTAAAAACTATCCTAGGAGCTATACCTTGAGTTACTGTAGGATAAGTTTTGTACCATTCATCTTTTATGATACTATTAAAGGGTGCTGGTAACTTACTGAAATACTTATCACTCATGTTCTGGGCAAAAGCCTGTCCAGATTTTGATGCAAGATTAAGGAAAGCATCTGAATAATTATCTATATCCCTCATATTTTCAATGACAAGCCTTTCTATATCCTGTAAGGCTTTATCTTGCATTTTTGTTGATCCTCTAAAAGGATCACTTCCTATTATTAACTGTCTAATTTGGCTAGTCACATTTTGTGTGTTATCGGCCGAAGCTACTAGTCTATTATATTCTGTGGGGAAAGTGTTAGTCCAGTTTAAATAATAAAACTTAGATGTTTCCCCTAAAAGGTTTTCTATGTAGTTAACCTTTTCCTGGTTGTTTGCGAAGGCAATATTTGAACAATGCAAGATTGTTGATGATTCCCATCGCCCTATTACTTCTTCCCAAAGTTGTGGGGGAGTTCCTGCAAGAACTAACACAGAACCATCTTTAACATTTGCACGGGGAAGATTACTAACATACTCATATGGATAGTTTCTTCCTCGCTGCCTTCCCTGTTGTTGTCCTGATGTTGGGAGTGAAGTCTGCTGTTGATTTCCAAAGTTTGGCCTTGGTATATTTGAGCCGCGATGTTCAGGGATCTGTGTGAAGTTAGATGATGTTGTACTCTCATTCATGAGTATAGGGGTCTCTTCATCCCATTTAGGAGGTAAAGACTGTTGTGGGTAAGGTAAATCATACTCATTATTTTCCAACAAAGTATTCACATTTAACATTGCAAAAGTTTCCGCAAAAGTTTATGTACTACCCACCATGCTTCGCTGACACTCTGATCCAAATGGGTTAGTAAAAATTTTGGGGTATTCACCACCATAATTATATGAATATTACCCTGATTACGATTGGTCACAGGATTTTGACCAAATACCTCACCCAGATGACTGTTCTTTGTTAATTTCGTGGTAATAAGCAATATTAAGAGATTTTCCTACGATGGGAAAAATTAAAACATGATATATCATTTATCCCTCTCCTACTTATATATATATATATATATATATATATATATATATATATATATATATATATGAGGAGTTACTCTTAATTCTAAATATAAGACATAATTTTTCAATTTGTTAATATTTTTCTCATTTATCCTTATTGATACTTTTTTTTTTTAATAATCAAAGATAAGAGGGAGTTAGAGAATTAATGAAGATGTCTATGGAGTCTTAGAAAATACGTGTTATATTAACTAACTTCATTAATCTTATGAAATTAGATAAATATGTTTTATATTAAAGATTAGACGGAGTACATATTTAATTAGCTACACACATGATTGTTATACGCAAAATTCATCACCTAACAACATAAGGTTCAATTGATATCAAGCACCTCCTTAATTTATTTCGAGTAAGTATTAAGATGTTGTGTTTGTGCTCTTCATTTATATGTTGGATACATGTTAGGCGTGTGAGTTTAAATTTAGGGTAAAAGGGCTTAAATGCTCTAGAAGTTTTTGCATATAGAAATCAAGCACCTGAAAATTTTCGAGGAGTTGAATGTACCCTTAAAGTTTCAAAAATGAGCCAATGTTACCCCTTTTGTTAACCAGCCCTAATGGTCAACATTTGTTGACCAAATATGCAGAGGTGACATGCCTACGTGGCATCCACCTCACCCTTCTTTTGTTTATATCAGTCTTTAGATTTATTGATAGGAATTTTTTTAAAAAAACAAAACACTCAGATCCTCTCCTGCAGTGTTGAGAGAGAAAAAAGAGACTATGACATCTTTTTTAAATTAAAAAACAAAAATCAACTCAAAATATTTGACAACTAAAGTTGGCAAAAGAAGGGTGAGGTAGATGCCATGTGCCTCTACATATTTAGTCAACAAACGTTGATCGTTAGGGCTGGCTAACGGAAGAGCAACAGTGCCTCATTTTTTAAACTTCCAGGGCACCTTTGTCCCATCAAAAGCTTCCAGGAGCCCAATACCCATATACAACAACTTCCAGAATATTTAAGCTCTTTAACCCTTAAATTTGATTATGAATGATGAAAAAAACTAAGGGGAATGCAAACTGTCCATTATTTCTTATTTGATGCACCCTACGTGCGTACGACCATCTTCTTCTAGTCTAAGGCCGTTTAGATTAAAGAAAATGTTAGAAAGGAATGGGATGGAAAGAAAAATATTGGAAAAGAATGAAAAAAAATTTGTCACATAGGTGTTTGGTTTTTACTGGAAAAAAAATGGCTTGATAGGAAATTTTTTGTTTTGTTTGAAGAAAATGAGGTAGGAAAATGAGCCAAGAGACCATTTTGCCCAGGAGTAAAAATATTATTTAAATGTTCATGAGACTCACTCACTTTTTTTTATCACATTCAAGGTCACATCAAATGGCTTTTGTGCTTTTAAATATTTTCCCTCCGCACTTGAAAATACCAATTTTAGTGGGAACTTATTTTCAATCATATGGCTGAAAATTAGTAGGCTCAGGATAATATTTTCCCACATAAATGACGATCCAAACAGCCGCATAGTAGCGGGAAAATTCAAATTTTCCGTTCTTCCATTCCCCAACAATACCTTGCCATATAAATATATATATAAACATTTCTTTGGCCTTTTTGGTGTATTAATGGGAAAATCTTTTTTTAAAAAAAAAAAACGTTTAAAACAGGTTAAAAACAAATCAGTGAAGAAGAATATGGGATACGAAAATGTTTCTAAATGATAAATCTGCATCTGATAGCATTTGAGGAACTAAGTTGATTACGCCTAACACATGTGGCTTCAAAATATTACTTATAAGGTTCTTGGTATTTGAGAAGTTCAAGTTGTCAATATATATACTGAAGTTATTGATTGCGATGCGTAATCAACTTAATTAGGTATAGAAAATAACAACTTAAGAACCGCAATCAACAACTTTAGTATACATATTAGAGCTCCTCAACCGATGTGAGGGTGGATTTATCATTTGAAAACATTTGCAAAATCCTGGATTCCACTCACAAGTCTGACTTGAGATTTGTGATATTGGACTCTCTAATTTATGGTTTCCCTATTTTAAATGCATTTTTCTGAGAGTTTCCCAATAATTTTACCTTCTACTTTCTGAACCACTTGTGTTCATTTCTTTCTCACTAAAATTTTCGCTTAACAGTACCAATCACCGACGTGTCTTCACACTTATCTCTCAGGTATTTGGAATCTAAGTTTTGAAATATATACACACTGCGCAATAAAACTGACCTTTGCGTGTGTGTGTGATGAGGACTGAATCAACTCGTACGAAATATAAAAGATATATGTGTGGATATAATTGAGGGATCGGACTAAGTCTCCAAAATATTGTTTCCATTTTAAACAACAACGTTTGAACTCAGTGCCTCCTTTTACGACTAACCCAGAGAGCACCGTTGTGGTTTACTTTACTCCTCCCATTCAACCATATCACTTGGACGTTTTTCGTTACCTCACGGTAACATCTCCACCACGTCGATCTCTTTTAATTTCTTCCACGATATCGTCATTATTAATATTTGGTTGTTCATCTCAGACAAGAAATCAACAAAACATAATCCACGAACACAATAATACTCAAAACTCGAAGCACTATAATTAAGAATGTCTCTGTATATATGATTAGGAAGCACCCCAAAGCATGGCGATTTTACTATCCAGCATTATATATATAGAGAGGGAATGCTTACTGCGCGTTCGGTGATGTGCCCTTGCTGCCCCCAATTTTGGACACTTTCTAAATATTCTTTTAATGGTTCTTTAGATTATTAGGTTCTTCATGAGCTGGGAAAACATAGTTGTTTACTTGTTTTCAATTTTTTACGATTTTGCATAATCTTAAATCTTTGCAAAAATTGTAAAAAGGTGAAAACATTTCCGTTTTTTATCCTTAAGATATCAAAATGTCACTCAGTTAATAAGTGAAGGTACTGAAGGTGCGGCTGGCATACATATGGAAAATGAAGAAGACAAACAATAAGGAATTTAAAATCTGGGTTTAATCAATTTCTTCTTCACGTCTGGGCAAATTGTACCTCACAGATCTTCTACTTAAACGTTGATGAATTCAACCCATTTCATCTCAGAAATCAAATCAGTTCTACCTTTTTGAATATCATCAGCCATACATCTTGTTAGGTATCATACATTAGTTTGAAATGAATAAAAATAGATAAGCATGTCATCGGATATAAATAATGGAAATCAATCAAACGCGATCAACAAAAACAAAACAAAACTCTCCATAATCTCATATATATTTTACAGGGGCAGATCTACAAGAGACGGACTTGAAACAAAACAAAACAAAACAAAAACAAAAAAAAAAGATTCAGACTAAGACGTACGAGGACTAATAATACCAGCCGAGTGTTTATTTATTTATGTGGAGTCCTAATGACAATGTGGATCATATACAAAACATATGTCAAGCAGGAGAAACAAGGGCCATGTTAGGAAGATTGAAAGGAGAAAAAACAAGAAGGAAGAGAAGTAACAGTATTATAAGAGGAAGAAATAAAAGAAGCAAAGGAGGAGGAGGAAGAGGAGGCAACACCAAAGGCAGCAACAAAATGGAGACAGTCACAATACCCAAAACCATAACTGAATACCTCAACATCCACTTCCCTCTTATCTGATCACCTCCAACAACCTTCAATATCAACATATATATACATATATCAACCTCCTCAGATCGCTGTGCGTGTGAAAATGTTGCAGAGAAGAGTTGAATTTACACACACATAGAGAGAGAGAGATAGAGAGAGAGAGAGAGAGAGAGATTGGAAGAGTATAAGAAGGAAGGGGTGTGGGGTGGGGTCATGGCGTAAGTCATAGACGAAGACACAATGTCTTGGTTCAGGCAACTAAGATGTATCTTTGATAAAGAAGTGTACTATGTTACTGTAACTATCGTTAATGTATTTAAAGCATTTTTTTTTTTTTTTGGGTCAAAGTATTTAAAGCATATAAGTGAGCTGCATTTTCTTTTTCTCTTTTTTGGATTTTATCACTCTCACTACCCTTTCGTAATTTCCTCCATGTTCCTCCTTATATGGTAATTGGCCCTTTCACATCCCTTACATCTTTTGCCACCTGAGTTTTCATGTTGCCCTTTTTTTTTTTTAACTTTTTTTTAATAACCCCACTTTTATCTAAATTATTGTATGAAGCTAATTAATAGGGAAAATTTCATTTAAATACCATTTAAATTTGTAAAATCCCCAGAAGTCTCCCGAACTTCTAAAAAGACTGAGAGGTACCAAGGACCTATAAGGGATATGCAAATTCAAATGAAATTACCCTTTTGCCCTTAGTTTTAAATATATATATATATATATATATATATATATATATATATATATATATATAATACCCTCACCGGAGGGTCGCCACCAGCTGGGCGCTGGCCGGCGGCCACTGGTGAGGGGGTGGAGGTTTTTTGGGGGGGGGCGTGTGGGGTTTTTTTAAAAATATATATATATTCTTTGAGAGTGGAGGGGGGTGGGGTTCGAACCCCCAACCCCCCACACATACATGGGGCCAAGTGGACCAGTTGGGCCACTTGGTTTCTTTAATATATACATACATTAACAAATATATATATTCTTAGAAAAAGTAAGTTATCTCTTTAATTTCTCATAATTTTTGGGATTTTGGTCAATAATTAGAACAAGAGGACATGATTTTATTTTGGTAATTTTGATGGTTTAAAAGTTCTTAAAATGGAATTTTGTATGAGATAGAGTATGGAGAATAATTTAGAAAGCATAAAGCATGAATAGATGCAAATAAGGAGGTAGCAAAACCAACAGGGGTATTTTCAGAAACTGGGAATTTTTCACATGTTTCTGGGCTAAGAAAGTATTTTTAGACAAAAATAGACATGTCAAGGGTTATGTAGGTTTTTGGAACACCTCAATCGGATTTTTCTGCAATTAATTATGAATTCTTGAAGTTGGGTCAAATTTCAGAAATTTTCAGCACTTTGTGCGAATATAAAGGGGAAATTTACCAAAGAAGAAGTACTCATTAATAAAGAAAATTAATGAGTTAGAAGAGTGGAAAGACCCTATATAAAAGTGTATAATTACATAATTTAAAGGAATGAGTTATATTGACAATAACATTGTTATATTATTTTATTTTAGGTCTATCTTTCTTATTTAATACTTGGTTGTTTGCTATTTTACTGATTGTAACTCCTCATTTTTCAAAAGCGGAATAAGATAGTATTATCATAGTAGAGCAATAGAGCAGATAAGAGAGTGAGTAACTGATAAGTATGTGACGAAATACTATCTGTGGCGTATCCGGTTGGTTACAATAGCGGTACATTTATCCGAGTATTCAAAACTCTAACTACGTAGAAATATAAATACATCTCCAAAATAAAACTCCAGCCGAGTCCTCAGCGTGCTGCTTACCCTTGTCACCGGCTCCTGATCCTTTGGATCCTGAAGCTATGGTAAGTGCTGAGATTCAATGCCCATTGAATCTCAGGTAACAGTTAACATCACGCTCAAGTAAAAACAATATATGTATGACAGATATTCATAACATTACAGCATTAACCAATACATAGCGTACAACAGATGTAAGGTTATAACAACACAACAGTACATAGCACACAACACATGTAATGTCTATCCATGTTTGCACTAACCAGTGCCACGACGGCCCCTCGTGTCCTCGCGCTAGGAAAAAAATCTCACAGCATTATCAAGTCTATAACCCGTATATAGCTGAATGTATAAACAGTGATCTAAGACAGAGTCCTAGCCACGGTGCATGACCCAAGACAAAGTCTTATCCATGACTCTATGAAATAATCTATCACATATAAGCATACAAGAAGCATCAGAGTTAGAGTTACAGTACGCGTCCGTACCTTAGTCCGTAGAGCTAGTGGTACGTTTGTCCATTCGGTACGGTTCCTGATTTTCCCGGATGTCCTATGATAATATCACCGCATTATTTACTTCATAAATAACATCTTTAGAGACATCTCAGCCACTATTGACCTTTTTACCCCTGGTGGATTTGTTATTCCAATTATATCCTTTCTTTTTCTTAAAAACGCTGATTCAGCATTTCTGGGCAGATTTTTCGGTAACTTTGAAAAATCATAATTAATTCTAAAAAAATCATAATGAGGTTCCGTAAAATTCCTCGGAATCCTTAGGATGTCTATTTTGAGTAAAAATAATGGTTTTCCATGGAAATATATGAATCATTCCCAGTTTAATGTTTTGCAACCTTTATCCAGAATTTTTCCAGAAACGTAGCCCAGATTCAAAAATTGTTTTCTCCTTGCACAGAACTCAAATGGCTACAAATTTGGTATATTTAGAAAGCCCTAGATGTCTACTTTAATCATGAAAAATTTCAGAATTTAATAACTTCATCTTCTTCATAAAATTATACCCTCTATGTTACTAACTCTAGAAAACTTCCAACCATAAATTTTATCAGAATTTCGCTACTTTGATCCTCAACTTTCAAGAATTTTGCTCTACCATAATTATCATCAAATTTTCGAAATAATCTCATTTTTAACCATAAAAACATGAAAACAAAACTACTCTTGAAGATTCAAGATCAAAGCACAATCTAACTAGGAATTTAAAGACTACAACTTCAAGAACTTACTTGATCTTGCTTCTACTCCTTCAAGCTACTCCTCACTCACTCTCTACTCTTTAGAAATCACCTCTTGGAGCTGATTTGGTGTGAAGAATGTGAAGAGATTGGTGGTCTATTTATAGGGAAAAATCAAGGACACAAATGACAATTAAAAGTGACCAAAACCCACCAACCATTGGATTAGAAATGCACTTTTTGAAGTTTAATCTCCTCCATTTAATTGCATTGCCGACATCCCACTCATCAGCAATTGCAATGTATGTTTTTTTTTTTTAATTAACCAAATAACACATAGCCCCATTCCATTTGTGCTTTTCATGTGTCATAATTAGAATAGCCTAGGTCTCTCATTGGTTACTTTAATTTTATGATGATTAAGCCAATTTCCTTTGATTTTTTTCCATTGGCTAATTGTTAAATTTGACTTTTCAAAGCCAAGCTTTATTATATGATATATCCCCTTCCATTTCATTAATTATCCCATGTGCTCTTATCTTATTTAAATCAAGAATATCCTCCCTTACCCTCCAAGCCAAAACCGTCCCCCCTCTACATTCTTGGCTCCTGGAAATGTGTTTCCTTTGTCTCTAATAAATGACAAACAAAGCTTCCTATTGGTTCTCTTATTATCACATGGATTAAGATTAATTGTGTGATTTATTAAGACCATTAGATTTAGCTTTATTAGATTTAATCTTGGCCTTCCATTCATGTAGAAAATCCTACTTACTATTGAAGATTTTTATTTAATATCACATGTGCTCTTATTAATTATCATTGATTAATTGAAGATTTTTATTTAATATCACATGTGCTCTTATTAATTATCATTGATTAATCTTTCCCTCTCTCCACCATGTGCATTCGTCCTACAAACCTTGACTTTGGGGGTGAGTATTTAATCCTAATTAACACTCTTAATATAGGGGTTTAGAAGTTATTAGGTATAATTAACAAAGTGTGATTGGTTCTTAAGTTGATTATGCTCATTATGTTGGAAATTATGCCCTAGGGGCAAGTCATTCTCCTTTAGTTATCATTTCATTTGTATGTTTATAGTGATAACTGATCCTTGGATATATCTTATAGATTATCCTAAATGTCTCTTGTTGGTCATCTACACGGGAGCAGAGATGAAATAAGACCAGTATGACTTTGATGAGGTATGGAGATACGAATCAAAGTCATAGGCACTTGTAGGAGTACAAGGTGCTGGACTGACCCACTATGAGAAAGCTGCATAGATTAAGTCATAAGTTTTTCTCATGTATAATCGCGTCACAACGCCCTTTGACCTGAGATCATCATGGATTCTTACATGATGAGTAGCTGATCTTTGACCTAGTCAAAAGTCACCTTTGACCGGGTGATGATAAAGGCTTGGATCGGAATCAGTGGTTTTCATGCAGAGGAATGTGAATGGTCAAGATGGAATTTGTCCCTCACATTTGTAGAGAGATAATACTGGGCCCCCTCGATGAGTGAGTCTGAGAAATGTATGGTCATACTACGATGGAAAGGAGTTTCCATTTCAATTGTTAGACTACTCAAGAATCGAGAAAGTAATGGTTAAGAACAGGAAGTTGACATTATCCATGCCTCATCCTTGACCAAATTATCGCGTGACAAAAGGGACGTGACATACGATAGGTTGTATCATATCATCGATCCCCATATGAATTGGGTAGTTGCAATGTCTTGCTAGAGGCCGCTTGCAACTTGTAGGCTGGTATAGTATTGGCACACTGCCAATCTCATGTGGGCCTGCAGGGTCGCACACAAGAATAGCCCAACACGAGCAAAAGTGTCCAGATTCATTGAATCTTAGATATGTCTAAGATTTAATGAATATTGTATTTAATCTAGGATGTGTGTGTGTGTGTGTGTGTATACATATTATTAAATTCGAAATTGATAATAATATTATTTATAGATAATAATATTATTATATATAGTATTTAATTTATTTGATAAATTAAATAACTATAATAAATTGAGATATTGTATCTCATATTTAATTTTCGAATAAAGATATAGTATCTCATATTTAAATAAAAAGATATCATATCTCATATTTAATTTATAAAGATATATTAAATATGTAGGCTTATAATTCGGATTAAATAAATATATTAGATTAGATCTATTTGATAGATTTAATTAATATATTATTTTAATTGAAATTTGAATTTCAAAATTGATTGGATTAATTTTGAATATTTTAATACGGCTTATTAGGGTTTAGAATCCCGAAATGTTTTTTGGGATTGCTAAATGGACCATAAAATAATAGATCTAATTTTGTTTTTGAAACGCATAATTTTTAATTTGTTTGGATTTCAATTCAATATAATAATGATGTTTCAAAATTAAGTAGACGGATGAATTAGTTCAAAATCCGAGAAACCCTAGAGAGAAAAGTGAGATCAAGTTATTCCAAGCTTTATGTTCATTAGTGCATTAAATGTTAATGCATTAGTGGAATAACCTACTAGAAAATACTTGCAAATATCTTGAGTAACAAAGGCGCTGAGGCAACACTCGCGGTTAACAGCAAAGTCATTATAAAAATATTTCTATTCTATTTAGTCGTCGGTGTTGGAGGCTATTCGTGGAATTATTCATAGTTGAGACCACTCTCGAGAATTGAGTTTCATTCTCGAGAATGATTCTCGAGAATCACTTGGAGATGCTCGAGAATTATAGAGACAGACAGGAGCTTCAAGAGATTTGCAATGATAATTCTCGAGAATTAAAGCTAAACTCGAGAACCGTAGAACAAAAGAAGTTAAGCGGTGAAGCTCTTCACCAGTTCACTTGGAGTATATGAGAAGTAAGAATCAATCACCTCACCCGAGATATTCAAAGATAACTCTTCAATGATTTACTAAGATCAAGTCTTCTCATCAAAAGATTCAAGTGTTCACTATACACACTTGAAACGGGTATTTTAGCATTTATGGTACTTCATTAAATATATCTTAACATGCAATTCCTGGTATATCCTAAGCATTCTCGAGTAGTGATGCAAATTCATTAAGTGCCGCCTGAATACTCTTGCTTTTAAGTTTGTCAATAAGTCTCTCGGTATATATGTCATTCTAAGTGTTGAATGAAAATTTCTGTTACAATACTCAAGAATCTATATTTCATTCTTGAGAATTGTTAAGACTGATATTTCTAATCAAATTGAATGAATCAATTTTTTGACGTATTTATTTGATTTGATTTAATGCGGAATTTGACAAAGCTTCTTTTAAGTCATCAATAACATGGGCCCTGTGTTTTTAATTGATGCTTTAGTTGTCTTGAAAAATCATTGTCAGCGTAGATAAATGCCGAGTGTATCGAGTTATTTAAAAGCTTCATTTGCTAATCCTTGTCTTCATTTCATCGGAGACTTTATAAAAGTTTCGTGTGTATCATTTAAATGAAAAGCATTCTATTTCAAAGAAATTGATGGTGATGTGCATGAGGCTCTTTAATTGATCAAGCATCATTTTCTTTTACCATTATTCATCTTGATTAACATGTGTTTTATGTCTTAAAAAAACTCATCTTCTTTAGTTGAAGGAAACCTTTTAAGTATACACATCGCATTCATTATTCTTTATTAGTTTTGATGATGAGTTAACATCATATTTTCCTTTCATTATCTTACCTTGAAAATATCATATAGAAAGGAATATTTTGATATCTCGGGGTTGCACTAACAAATCTCTTTTGCAAAGAAAGTTTTACATTTGTAGAGGAGATTTTGATATGTGCTAGACTTTCCTTAACACAATACAAGGAGAATATATTAATTTAAGGAAAGAGGCCTTGATGGTTGAAGCCGAGTTATAAAGGAAGAGAGAACTGCTGGATTCAACCGAAATGCATACAGCAAGAAAATGGACTTCATCGATCATTCATCATTTACAGAATCTACATGAGCATTTCTAATCCTTATCTCTTTATATTCAGTAGAAATTTTGCACATGTTTGATATATCTATGTTTCAAATATGAAAGTTTCTTGCAAAGCCTCTCAAATTGTTTTCAAACATATTTTCATGAAGAACTCATTTCTACTACTGCATCATATTAAAAATCAAGTATTTTCAATCGGGAGAAAATCAGTTCCTTGACTCATTTCTATCCAGTTTAATATTTGTCCCTTATCTTCTTTTTACTTCAACTTTTGCTAATGACAAATAAGGGGAGAGAAATGGCAAGAAAAATATGCTTTGCATTTAATATATCTTCATATTCATATATATTTTTCTTAAGGTATTTGCCATCATCAAAAGGGGGGAGAATGTTAGTTATGATTAGTTTTGATGATGTCTTATATAAGTGCCATTATCCAGTGCAAAAAGTTTACTTACTACATTTATCTTATACTTTGACTAATTCTGATGTTTAATGTAGATGTGAATTTTAATGATGGAAAATAATCAAGAAAAGAAAAGAAAGAAAGGAAGAACTTGTTTAATGGAATGAGAAAATCATTATACAAGTTCCTAGATTGATTCTAGAAGTCTCCACGAGGATATAGAAGTTGGAACGGGTCAATTCGGAGTTAAAATGAGTGAGAACGAGTCACAAGTTCATTCCTGAAGCAATTCTCGAGAATGCCATCCATTCCTGAAGCCATTCTCGAGAATGGTATTGATTCTGTGAAAATTGTCAGCAATTCTCGAGTATGAAATATGCATTCTCGAGAATGATTCTCGAGAATGGTACTCTGATTCTCGAGAATCATCGGATTTCAGGTTCCTCTGTTCTGCTCTGTTTCTGGCGAGCTTCGGTAAATCAACGATATCTCCCAAACCAGGAATCGGATTGACATGAAACCAGCGGCATATTAAACTAGACATACAACACGTACGTTGGACAAAATTTCAAGTCCAAAGGAGTCCATATGAGAGAGCTATGATTTTATCAAGTTGGAACACAAATCACCGTCACATTCCAGACCAACCTTCGGTGTTTTGAGTGTAACTCACAAACGACAAATCGGATTGCGCTGAAATCGGTGACAACTAAACGAAATTAAACAAGTTTGGGCTGATTCTTCTTGCATGGAAAGAAGGCTTTAAAGAGTTCAAGAATTTGAATCAGAATTAACTCACTTACATGTCCATGAAATTGACTCTCAGAATGGTGTGACGGTGTTAGAATCTTCTTCATCTACACGTTCCGATTCTCGAATGATTATTTCGAGAGTGGTTCTCGAGAATGACGACAAATGGATACCGGTAGAGGGAGGAGATTCGGAGATTCTGCTCCTGTTGATCGAGTAGGTAGCCCACATGTTCAAATTGAAAGAGATGTTCATTAATGAGCATAGGTATGATTCGGTTCTTTTAACCTTGATCCAAACGCAGTTGAGCGATCCTCAGATGGGATTCATAAAAAAAATAAAAATAAAAAATAATTCTTCACATTCGACGAAGAACACCATGGAAGTGCGTGTATAGATCCCAACAAATTGAAAGAATCATTAATGAGCATAGGTATGATTCGGTCAACCGATCCAAAGCGTTTAGATTGGGTTTTCTATATGCGAATACATGTGATGTATATATGTATGCTAAAACCGAATTCTTTTATGCGTTTGAATATGATAGTTCGCGTTAAGGTTTCTACAGATAGCTAGTCGGACATTGCGGCCTTTTCTAAATTGTTCAGATCGGATTGTGTGGCTGATTCACGTGGATCTGAAGCGTTCAGATCTTACGTCGATCAGGATGCTGAGGTCGGAAACGACGTCTTGCTAGGGTCAGACGATGTTGTTAAGTTCGAGCATAGGTCACGTACTAAAACATTTGGAGACGCTGGTCATGCTCGGATTAGATCACGGATGGATGACGTTCTTTTGTTCTTGATCATGCGAAGCAAAAGTTGGTTACTAGATCGGAACAGATCAACGTTGTATCTGGGGTTTCAATTTGTTTTTAAGGAAACAATCTTTCTAAAAGATTATGCTTTTTTGAAAAGCTCCGGGGTCGTTAATTTTGAAACAACTTGTTCTTGATTTTTTTTTTTTGTGAAACATTCTTTCTAAAACAATATGATGTTTTCAAAAGCTCCGAGGGCGCGCCCCCGCACTCCCCCCGTAAGGGGCGCCCCTTGATCCCGCCCCGCTAACCGGGCCTGATTGTTTATAGCGCAAGAATCTAAATCATGCTATTATATTATACAATATAATAGAAATTAGAGAATTTAAATCATGATATTATATTATATTATATCATATAATATATCATATAGTTTAAATTAGAGAATCTAAACTCTATAATTTTAATCATATTTTATTTCATAATATATGAATTAATATATATTGTGATTTAGCTTTCAAATGTTGTTTGGGTATGATGAACAACATGGCTTTAGAGTTTTACAAGTGTTGTAAATTTTAAATATGGCCTGCGTGCCATGCCTCTCTAAATATTCTTGATGTACATACTCTTCTCATCCCACTCCCCTCGTATGTTAAACGAGGTTTCTCCTATGTATTTCTCTTTTCTTATTTAGAGAAGTCCCCTCATTGGCTTGAGAGGATTCTAGGTTAGGAGAGCCATGTTGTGTCACGTTTATTTTTAATTATGTTTTGATTAGATCACTCATAATTAATTTAGAGTTTTAATTATGATTTGATTAGATCACTCATAATTAATTTAGAATTTTAATTAAGATTTGATTGGATCACCATGACATACAATTGTGATTGCATTCATATAGGTAGAATTAATAGGATTAATTAGACTATACCAAATATACCTTCTAAATAAAATCTTAAGTCATAATGCCATCAATAAATGAATACTTGTCAAAACCTAGATCGCCCATTTGTATGTTCCACCAAAGTGGATGCATTTGAGTTATCTTGGTGAGACAAAAGTGAGTAATGGTGATACTCAACATTCATTATTGTCTTGACTTAATTGAGATTATCAAAATGATTTTGGATCTCAAGGCATTAGATGGGATTAAACATGCTAGGTCATATGATGATCATATCCCATAAAGATCTAAGACTTACATGTGATGTAATTGGCAAAGAGCTTGCCTACCTAAATAACTTGATTTTAAGCGTCCTGCCAAAGTACACTTAAATTTAAGCCAAACATGGATCTTAGCCCACTAATTATCATGAGGGTTGTTACACTAGTGCAAAAAAAGGCTTTAAGACCGCCTCGTTTAGAGCGGAGTACTGACGCACCGGTCTTAAAGGTATGACCGGTGGCAGTTTTGTAAATATGAAGAAATTCTTTGACCGGATCCTTTATTAAAGGGTCTTAAATATATTATTCAGACCGCTTAAAAAACCAACCGGTCTTAAAAATGTAATTAAACTTTCAATTATTTTTTAGAGAAATCTTGTACAGCTCGAACTTATATTTTCTGCGGACCAAAATAATCAGGAAAAATTTAAATATAAAGTCTAAAACTTTTAAGACCGGACATATATAAAAACGGTCTTAAAGGTTATACTTTTAAGACCGGACTTAAAGTATGGCCGGTACAAAATATTGAAAAAAATTATTCAAAAATTTTATTACCTTTAAGACCGGCTTTTTATTATGGACGGTCTTAAAGTTTAACCTTTAAGACCGGCCTTTTAGGTCGTCCGGTATGGAAACTAAAGCGCCAAATATTCGCGCGAACGTTGCCTTAAGAGTTAGGACTGAACATTGCTCTCTCTGAACTCTGAAACCCGTGTTCTTGTTGTGAAACCCCTCTTCCTGTTGCATTACTTCTCTTCCTCGCCCACCACTACCATCCTCTGTTACTCTCTCACTTTCTCAGGCGTTCCTCTTTCGCACCACCACTCTCAGCCTCTCTTCCTTTCTCGAAAATGAACAGAGAAAATGGTTCTTCTGCTATTCCTTCAACGCCAGTTACTAGTGCGACTGGTGTGAGTCAGAACAAACCCACTTCATCTCACAATGAGCCTCGTAACCACCCTGCACGCCGTGGTAGAAGTGGCACACGAATGAAAGATGTATCCGTATGTCGAACCTCTGGGTCAAAGCTCGAGATTCAGTTTGATGAAAAGTTGGCTCCTTTCGGTCCTAATAAACAAAAATATAATAGTTTTGTCGGCTATCTAGCACGCAGCAAGGCTAGCATCTTGATAGATGAGTGGAAAAATGTCGACCATCGCACAGTAAAGGATCCTATTTGGGACACTATCTTGCTCACATACACTGTCCCTGACTCCCATAAGTTGAAAGACAAGACATTGTCTTATTGTGCTGATCGGTGGAGGAAGTTTAAGACCTTTCTAGCTAACACATATATTTTTGCCGATGTTAGGCTTGACCATCATCCTTGGGACAAGTACACATTTATTGATGAACAAACTTGGCAACAATTTGTTCAGCTGCGGACCACTCCTGAAGCTTTGGTGAGTTTATATTTAGTTCTGTTAGCCCTCTTTTGTTTGCTTATTTACTTGTGCGGATATGTGAATGTTATTGTACGTGTTCATCTAATCTTGTTAGTTAGATGGTTTGGTTTGTGAATAGAAGTATATATTTCCATCCTTTGTCCTGCATAAGAGGAGCATGTCTTAGTTGTATGCAAGTCTGATATGTAAAACGTGCAAAGGTAAAATACTTAATAGGTAATTAGGGAAATAATAATGGCATAAGAGTCAAACCATTATTATAGTCTTAGCTAGTTCTTTTGTAGTAGGTAGTGGTTAGACATTTCTATTAGTTAGTTAGTATGTTAACCGTGTAAAGGTTTCGGTCTTTGTTCGCAACTCCCTTTACTCTGGTTCTCCCAATTTCTTCTACAATTCTACATCTTCCTTAAATAAAATGTTGAAACTTGATGAAGTGAATTTGACTAGTGTTTGAGGTTCATATCAAGCAAAAGTTCTCTAATTTCTGTTAGTGAGATGGCTGGAATTCATAATTAATAGTTGTTTTCAATTCTGATTCACAGAAAAGAAGGGAACAAGCACAGGAGATAGGGAGAAAGAATGATTGCCCGCATAGGGCTTCTCGCGGCGGATACGAAAAGGCTGAAAAAGAAATGATGGCGGCCAACCGGAAGAGATTGGAAGATGAAGCAGAAGCAGAATCCAATCCTTCTGCGATACATGATCCGCCATCTCCAATACGTCGTGATGAGTTATGGTTGTATATTCGGCAAAAGCCAAGCGGCGACTACACGAGTGAACGAGACTCGTCTAGTTCTTTGAAAGAATTGTAAGTATCGTTATTGTTAATTTTTAGTTACTAAACATGTTTCATTACTAAGCTTCTCATTATCTTTATCTTACAGGAAGATCTAAAGAAGAAAGAAGCAGAGGGATCTTTTGTGTCGGACGGGAGGTATGATGTTCTGACCGTTGCGACCAGAAAACTGGATCACGCGGGGCGTGTAAGGGGGATTGGAGGAAGGGTAGGCCTGAAGGAATACTTTGGTAGCGCCAAACGCCAGAAACAAAGTATGGTTACCCGGGAGGAGATGGAACAGATGGTGGCACAAGAGGTGGCCAAATTGAATGAGCAAGCAACGGCTAAAGAAGCTTCATTTCGCCTATTTTCAATCCCAGTGAGGGAGATGAAGGAGGAAATGAATCAAATGAAGGTGCTTGTGAGCTCTCGTGCAGAGACCAGTGTTCCCTTGCCACTCTCACCTACAGCTATGCAGCAGAGCATTAGAGGGAGCTGCATTGTTGGACAGTCAGAGCAACCTTGTGACCTTTATGTGGAGGATCCTGAACATTATGATAGACGATTGGTTACAAAAGGGACTGTCCACAACTTGGGATCAACTGTACACCACCAACAAATGGCTTATGATGAAGTCATAGTGTCAGTTGAAGAGGTGATCGTTGATGCACCTCTCCCTCTCCCAACTGATGAGCTGAAGCTTGTGAGTGATGTCATTGGAACCTTGATCTCGTGGTCAGTGAAGCTTGTGCATGTTTCTACTCTCCCGATGCTCCAGCCCCCTCGAATTGGTTGGCACGGCTAAGTTGAGTGCCAAGGACAAGCTTGTCCTTATGGTATCCAATAAACAAGTTGCACTTAATCAGTGGCCTGTCAATACAGAAGAAGGTCTTAAAAACAAGCACCCAGTTTTGGTTGACCAAGATGATATAATTTCCTTTGCCGTTTGTTTGATAAACGGAGCTTACCGATTCAATGATTCTCATGTTTATAAAGTAAGTATCTTCTTCTATGAGTACATAACATAAATGTGAGACACTCACATACGTATATACTAATTCCCTGACGTCATTATTGTAGGTTAATGCATCGTGAATTGGAACAGCGGGGCAGAAGCCAAGATATTGGATTCTTGTGCCCACAGTACATAAGTCAACCACCCTTAGCGGAGAGACAATCATACATAACATCAAGGTTGTCCAACAATAGGAAAAAGTGGTACTTGGCACCATACTACAATAGGTACATATCATAATTCTTTTCTGCAATTCCCTTAATTCTGCTACATATTACTAAGTACTTGTCTGTTGTGAATTTTCAGTCGCCATTGGCAGTTGGTCCTGATTTTCCCGAATGAGAATAAAGTGGTCTTTTTATGCTCCCTTCACTACGATCCACCGCCTACATTGTAGCAGATGGTGAACAAGTAAGCATATGTCATTTTGATTGTCTAGTCTGAAATCTCTGTTGTAAATGTTGACACCATTATTGAGTAAATTCATGATTTTGACAATAGGCCCTTAAAATCATTCCAAGAAAAGGTCAAGAACAGGTTTGGGGCTGAAGTCAAAGAGCCTACATGGAGCAAACTAAAGGTTAGTACATATTTGGACACTGGCACACTGGCTTGTGAACTTGTTCAGTAGCAATATATGCTCTTATATATATTTCTTGTTTGTTTTTAGACCCGTCGGCAACCAAAGGAGTCCAACTTATGTGGACATTATGTCTTGACACACATGTAGAATATTGTCATGCAACCAGTGACTAACATCCAAGCAAAGGTAAATGTATTACATAACTTTGTTTGTGCTCTGACCCCTTTGATATGCAAGAAAGACCACTAATATATTTTTGTCTTTGATGCTACAGACGTTTAACTGTGCTGACCCTTTCCTGATGGTGATATTGAGCGCACACGCAATGTCTTATGTGAATATCTGTATGATCTGCTGATCTCAAAAAATCGGAAAAATAGTTGATTTGTGAATTCATTGTAAACATCTTTGGTCTGTATAATGAACAATTGTCCAATTTGTGATAGTATACAATAAAAAAATTTCAATTCTTTTCAAACAATTTCCTTCTGTCCATTAGTGGTTGCCGAATGTATTGTTGGATGGTGGATAAAACTTTTTATTGCTTAATTTACAAATGCAAGAAGTTTAGGACCGTAGATTTACTAAATAGCCAGTCCTAAAAGACTTCGTTTATTATTGGAAAAATATGCCAGTCTTTTAGGACCGTAGGTTTTATAAATAGCCGGTCCTAAAAGTCTTCATTTATTATTGGAAAATATGCTAGTCTTTTAGGACCGTAGGTTTACTAAATAGCCGGTCCTAAAAGTCCTCGTTTATTATTGGAAAAATATGTTAGTGTTTTAGGACCGTAGGTTTACTAAATAGCCGGTCCTAAAAGTCTTCGTTTATTTTTGTGAAAAATATGTTAGTGTTTTAAGACCGTAGGTTTACTGAATAGCCGGTCCTAAAAGTCTGGCATATTATTGAAAAATATGCTAGTCTTTTAGGACCGTACGTTTACTAAATAGCCGGTCATAAAAGTCTTCGTTTATTATTGGAAAATATGTCATTCTTTCAGGACTGTAGATTTAAAAAATAGCCGGTCCTAAAAATCTTTCATCAAAAAATATATTTATTAATATATTTTTAATCGCATCAAAACATTAAATTAAATATTTGTACATATTACAACCTCCATATTTCATAATTGCTTTTCTGTCTTTTTTTGTTCTTTTTTTTATTTTGGTGTTTTGAGTCTGCCATTTTCCATATTTCATAATTGACTTTCTTATTGCTTTCCAAGTTTAGATAATGCATATAAAATAATTAATTAAAACTCCCACGAGAACAAAATACGGAAATATTTTATTTATTAATTTTTTTCGCTGCCCTATATTACAAAAAAAAAAAAACTATAAAACAACTAATCCTCCCCAATGTCGGAGGAGGTAGGATCGTACTCAACATCATTGGCATCGAGTACCATTTTCAGCTTCTGGTTGACGGTATGAACAAGCTGAAACAATTTGCCCAAGCGTCGGTCGATGTGATCGACGCGGGCCTCAATGTTCTACACTAACTGCTTGATAGTCGGATTTGGAGGCAATGGCGGAGGGGGCTGAGGTTGAAGAGGAGGAGGAGGAAAAGGAGGACTTGGTGGAGCAGCCATTACAGTGGAGGCTAGGCGGTGGAGGAGGTTGTGTAGAAGTGATGGAGAAGAATGTGAAGAAACTAAAGTAACAACAGGTTTAAATAGAGAACCTATCCTGAAGAATATGAAATGCTAGGAACTTTTTACGAGGAGATGCATAGTTCCTCATAATACGAGGAGACGCATAGTTGGGCAGTTTACCTTGAAGCCGAAGAGACTCTGGATCATGTGAACGGAGTGTAAGGATACAACTCTGCTATTTGAGTAATTTTGAAGTGACTGAACATTTAATACCGGATTATGTAAAAGATCTGTTCTTAGAAGTAATATTTTTTAAGGAAAAATTCTTACTTTACAAAAATAAATAATCGATAAAAAAATAATTGACTTTTAGGACCAGATATAAGATAAATTGTCGGTATTAAAAGTAATTGAATTGTGTGGAAAAATAAATAGTGGACATTTAGGACCGAATTTTTCTAAAAATACGATCTTAAAAGTAATTTAATTGAAAAAATAAATAATATATTTGTCGGTTAACACATATAATAAAAAAAAAGTGTATCAATTGCGTATCCATCTCTCTGTAATAGTATTATCTTGGACAAATCATGCTTCCGTATTATCTGGCGGTGGCTTTACATTAGTCTGGCAGTGAAAAAGAGAAAATTGAGTTTGAACTCTATCAGCATTGTGAAAATGATAATGTAAAGACTCATTCTGAAGTAAATGAAATTTCCATTGAATTGGGTTAACTTTTCATCTATAGATGGTTCAAATGTGTATGCAGATTGCACAACTGTGCTTGTTCTCTTCTCTGCCAGACCAACCTCAAGCCTAATTTTCAAATCTTTTTGCCTATTCAATATTGGGCTTTGATCGATTAATCATAACACATCGAGTTTGAGTCTTTGTAAATGTAGAAAACTATTCTGGGGTAGCTACTCTTGATTTGGTTTAACAATACTCAAATCTGGTCCTCTGAGATTGTAAAGTTAAAAATTAAAATTAAAATTTTAAAAAAAAAAAAAACTTTGCATGTTTTGCTACTCAAGACCCATAAATAGCTTTTTGGGAGCCCAAACTATATATTTTTCCATATTGGGAGGAAATGGATAATTAATTTTCTCACTTAAGTTCTTGTATAAGCTGATGTGTAGCTATACAGAGTTGTTAGTTTGTATAGAAGTTTACTTCATCATCAATACATCTATCTATATGCATTTATTAACCAGGTCCCTATCGTATCTGATGAACTTCATTCCATCTATTAGTGTAAGCCCAAAATTCACACAATCATTGATTAGCATCATTCAACTGCTGATTCAATCATTTAAAAATGCATTGTTCAAATAGAATCTTAATGATTCATTTGTAAAAATTTTAACTAGTACTTTTTTTATCATGAAATCATTATTTTGAAAAATCAACTGTCAACGGATTATATTATTTTAAATTATATACACATTAAATATTTTTGTAAACAAGGTAAAATAAGTATATCACATTATGTTTGGGATGGCATATATCCATCCTTGAAGTAACTTTTTCATATCAAAAGCATTGTGCAGCAAGATTGCACATTTATGTTTGGCATTCACAATCTGGCTTAAGCTGTCAATCTTACTCATAATTCAAAAGCCTTTGTTGCTTACACAAAGCAGAAGTTACGGTGGGTGAGCCCAACAAGTTTTTCCAATGAATTTAATGTTTATTAACTGCATCGTGGAATGGAGAGAATCGAACCTCCGAAAATAGCAAGTTTCTGAACTGGCCGGCGAAGTCTGTTAATTTCAGCGAGCTTCTCCAGTTTTTCCGGCAAGCTCTGAATTTTTTTTCCCAGTGAAATCTCCAGTTTCTTTTCTGTGATCTCTCCTCTGGTTTCTCTGTCACCGTTGATGATGAAGAAAGAGAAGGTCGCTAGAGTTGGAGGAACAAACGCAGGTGGGTATCCGATTCTCTCAGTCCGCGGTGTTGGTTGGGGTGGCCAAGAAGACCCACGATGAATCTCGCTGCATCATCTCTCCGTTTCTGAATCTCTCCCAAGTCACCAGCGCTGGTTTACGAGTTGGGCCATTGCCTTCAAGATGGCTATGGCGTCCAATAGAACATCACCGAGGGGTGGTGGTGGAGGTAGCCGAAGCCCTTTGGTTGGCGACGATGCTTGGCGAAGGTGCTGGTTCTGAAACTCATTTCTCTGGTCTGTATTGAATCCGTGGGAGGATTGACGTGGCTGCCGTTTTTGGGGGGCTCAAACTGTGTCCTATTGAGCCTTGCATTAGAGTTTTTTTTTTGCAGGAAAAGCAGATATATTAATCCCTTTAATATAGATTTACCGCTCCTTCAAGTAGTTTTTTATAAGATATAATGACTGAATTACGTCGAACAAAAAGTTAATTAAAATTAGTTAAAGATAATAAATATGTAAGAAATACAACTTATTTCTCAAAAACACCCTTATTTATAAAGAAGGTGGGTGGGAGAGAGAATGAGTGAAAAAAGTGATGAGAAAAAATATATAGGAAAAGTGAGGAAAAAAACATATAATTAATTGAGAGTATAAATAAAAAAATGCATTAAATTTTAGATATTTTCAAATAATATCTGATAATTTAGTGTCGGAAACTACCCCAAACATAGTTACTTTTAATAGAAAAATACATGTATTATTGGGCAAAAGAATGATATTTTACAAAAAAGAATATGCCTATTTAAACAATTATATTTTAGGGAAAATTCATATGGAGGCCCCTTTAGGCCTAATAATCCCAAAAAAGGCCCATAGAATATGTGAATCCTCAAAAAGGCCCTAAGGCCTTTATAGGTATTAAGTTACAAACCAAAATTACCCACACACCCCGGGAGAAAAAAAGAAAAAGGCATCCTGTTTTGGCGCCGAAACGTGAATCGAATGAAGAAATGTTGAAACTGAATATGGGTTTCTCTGACTGATCCTCACCAACCTCCTTGATCGTTTATCCGTCTCTTCCCTCTTCCCTCTTCCCTTTTCCGTCGTTTATCCTTTACAGTCTGAACTTAGCAATTTGTATATTGCTGTGCGTCATCGCATCGTTTTTCGATCGAAGGTTGGGTGACCGAAAGGTTGGAGCTTCATCACACTTATGCTATTATCAGGTAGGAGTTATGTAAGAAATGCTAATATTTTGATTAAGATGTCATAATGACCATGCTACTTCATTTTTAATCACTGTAGGGTTGGGTTTTTAAAACTTGCTCTGTTTTTAGGCATGAAAATATAGGGGAAGGTCTGTATTTGAGTGGGAATGGTTGAAAGTGATTAAGGAATGAAGGCTGAAAAACGTTGAAATTTGATAGTTGTTAATACCTACAGTTTTAGTTGTTAATACCTTCAGTTTTAGTTGTTAATATGGCTGTTTAACTTGTTAATGCGAGATGAAAGTGAAAACGTTGTAGGGTAGGTTGCTCTGTTTTTCGGGCATGGAAACAGAGGGGGGTTTGTTTGTTTGTGGGAATGATTGAATGTGAAAACGCTGATATGGGGTAGTTGTTAATACCTACAGTTTTAGTTGTTAATACCTTCAATTTTAGTTGTTAATATGACTGTTGAAGTTATTAATACTAACTTTGTGTTGCAGATCAACGTTAAAGATGGCTAGTACTTTAGCGAAGAACCTGTTATGTTTCTTCCATGTAGGGGGTAACTTTGTACAGGGGGGAGGACAAGCTAGTGACTATATTGGTGGAATGGTAAGAACAAGAGGCATCAAGGAAGGAACAACATACGAGGAGTTGCTAAGAATTATTGCATCTTTAATTGAGGAAGAAAATACTAAAATTTGCATGAAGTGCAAACTTACCATGGATACATCTACATTTGTTGATCTTGTAGATGATGAAGGGGTAGAACATTTAATAAGGTATAATGAAACATATTGTCATGTGTACATTGAAGAAAATGGGAATAATGACAATATACCACAACGAACGATGGTTCAAATGAAAGAACAAGAGAAGTGTAAGTGTAGTTGTGTCAACAAATGTAATTTATTCGTATACTTGGTTTTCATTACTTGCACTAATAATTGTTGTTTGTCGCAGGAGGGATCAAGTCTTTGGAGGTGCAGCTAGGTTGTCTATGTCTCCCCATCAAATCTTTAATGAAACTCAAGAGTTGTCATCATTACCGTGTAGTTTGCAAAGTGTGCCATTAAGCTCGCCTGAAATGAATCATTATAAATGGAAGGATTTGATTATGAGAAAAGGACAAATTTTTGCGAATGATGTGACCCTCCGTGAAACATTGTACAAATATAGCATTGCACTCAAGTTTTCATACAAATTTGTCAAGAACAAGCCAAAGCAGATAATAGTGAAGTGCAAGGTTGATAGTTGTCCCTGGTACATGGGTGCATATTCCGAGGGAGAACGTCAAGATATCGAGTTCCTAATCATTAGAACATACAGAAGTGAACACATACACCATGCACAGGATAGCCTTATTGTATCTCATCCACCCAAGCGTAGCTTGACATCATCGATTGTAATTGATGGGTTGAGAAATAATATTGAGAAGATAGCTAATGAAATTCGAACTGATTTGTATAGCAAGTATGGGGTACGCCTAAACTATCGTCAAGCATATAGTGCGAAAGAAAGAGTAGTGAGGCCATTACATGGACAAGTAGAGGACTCTTACAAAGTTATTCCTTGGATGTGTGGCAGACTCATGGAGAGTGATCCCGATACATATGCAAAATGGGAAGGGTCAGCCGATAACCGATTTAAGAGGCTATTTATTGCCTATGGTTGTTTTATAAAAGGTTTTGTAGGTGGTTGTCGGCCAATACTTTATATAGATGGATGTCATCTGAGTGGCCCTTATAGGGGAACAATGTTGTCAGCTTGTGCCTATGATGCAGACAACCAAATGTTTCCCTTAGCATATGGCATTGTCAGTAGTGAGACATATGATGATTGGGCTTGGTTTCTAAATAATGTCAAATAGATTACAGGATCGTTGATGATAACAATTGTATCTGATCGGAATAATTTCATTATTGGGGCTGTAGCAGATATATTTGGCACCGACAGACATGCATTTTGTTACAGGCATGTTAAGGAAAATTATAGTTCAGAGTTTCTCAAAATCATGAAACAGATGCCACGTACCTCTGGGAATAGCAAGGATACTGCATTGCACCTCCTCGATGGAATTGCGTACGCAAGGCTGGCTGAAGAATTCACTATTGAGATGAGAAAATTAAAATCGTTCAATCCAGCATTGGCACAGTGGGTTGAGATTCATGGGGACGTCGATCGATGGGCTTTAAGCAAGTTTCCTTTCAAAAGGTGGGATAACATAACCACTAACATTGCTGAATCGTTCAATGTATGGATGGTGAAAGAGCGGACGCACACTGTGTCATTGTTAATACATGAGCATAGGGACAAGTTGGCTGCGAAGTTGCTTGCAAGCAAGATGGCTTTGGTGAATTGGAAAAATGGTGTGGGACACAACATAGAAAAAAAAAAACTATTGCAACATGTCTACTTTGCAGAAAATATGCATGCTAGTTGTTGAGCCCGCTTGGTGTATTCACCTTTCTCGGTTGAACTCAACCTTTTCCATGATTCTCTCATTTGTAGACTTAAGTCAACATGGGTTCTTTGGTCACCTACTACAGCTTTCTTCCCCTTCCCCTTCCCCTTGCCCTTCGCCTTTTGTTTTTCTACATGTTGCTTGTATAATTCTTCTGTTAACAAGTTATAGCCTGAGAACCTCGCGTCCCTTTGAGAATGTTTCATTGTTGTTCCTTGTCCAGGTTCTGCAAGGTTATTGCAAATGCAAAGCTAAAATACAAAGGGACGTCTACTAATGAGATTAGCATACTAATGAGATTGCAAATACAAAGGGACTTCTGTGAACAAGTTATTGCAAATGCAAAGCTAAAATACACATTTCATGCAAGTCAGAGAAAAGAAAATTCAGTTGACGTCTACTAATGAAATTAGCACATGTGACGACAATATACAAACAACATATAACAGTGTCTTGTCAGTAGCTACAAGAACAAATTTACCAAACCAAATGCCCTGCAACCACGAGGTCAGATTCTCAATTATGAAACTGCAATTTAGGATCCAAAAGACCAAAATTCAGATTTGATGCAAATCTGAATTCAAAGGTTTTCTCATTTAAAAAAAAAAAAACTTTTCACACCATTCAGTTAAAGGTCAAATTCACTAGAGCATCAAGTACACATAAGTAAAACAAGACGATAGTAATCTCAGGTAGTATCCAATATTTGGCAACAATGAAGACTAGCAAAAAGTTTAAATGTACCACCAAAAGCTCTTGCACAAATTTTTTTACAAGGATAGCACAAAATCCCAATCAAACCTTCCAAAAACCATGTTACTTTAATGATAGATTCAACAATTAAATCTCACCGTACAATACTTTTGATAATGCCAAAATATGACAGTAAGGGATTTATGCTTTCACAGTACAAACACCCAATATATTTCAATCCCAAACATAACTCTTCGGTAACTTCTACACCCAAGACATTTCAAACCCAACACATTGCATCCCTTTGTTCAAATTTTGGCAAGGGTGAATGTCAATATTCAAATATAGGGATTCTTCCCGGATCACTCAACAAATTTGTAATTTTTACCTCTGTTTTCTCCCAAAATTTGCAAGAGAGATATTACATTTAGTCTACTATGAGAATATCAACAATAATTTTTTTTTTAAAAAAAAATCTTTCCATCGAGATTTCATCTAATCAACGGACTGATGGCTCTAAGAACCATCAACGGAATGATGGCGTTAAAAAAAAAAAAAATCTTTCCATCGACATTTAGTCTACCTGGATGGGTCCAAGATCCAATAATCAACGGAATGATCGAATTAAAAACATCAGAGTGCATGAACGATACAATGACAATTCAAAAAAGTTGGATTTGTCAGAAAATAGGGACGAAAAAACCTAATCCTAAAATGTTTCTTACCGTCGATTGCCACAGGCGATGGCGATACTTTCAGAGAGTACAGATGGTTGCACCGTGGCTGATGGTTGCACCTTTGCCACACCACCGCAAACGGCGTCGGACAGAAACTTTCAAACGGCGTCGGACGGCAACTTTCGCACACAGCGGAGGTTTCAGAGCAGAGACACGATCGAGAGAGAGAATGATTTGAAATTGCCTCTAATCCCCTCATCTGTTTTTGTCGTGTAAGTGGGGGGTGTATGGGTAATTTTGGTTTGTAACTTATACCTATAAAGCGCCTTGGCGCTTTTGGCGATTCACATATTCTACGCTTTTTTTGGGATTATTAGGCGCAAAAAGGCCCATATGAATTTTCCTATATTTTATAAAAAAATAACAGAGAAAATATTTAATACTAAGATTTATATTCCTTTCAATTATTTCCTTCCTTTCCAAATAATCATCCAAAGTAAATCATTACTCTTCCATTTCTCACCTCCTCTTTCGCACTCTCTCCCTCCCTCTCCTCAGATTTTACTGGATGAATAGAGTTGCACAGAGTGAACAGGGCTCGGAGATATCGGTCACCGTAAGCTGTCATCGTGATCATCGCTGTTTCTGATTCCTCACCATCGAGGTTCGGTAGCTGCCGCCTAAGTAAATCTTCCCGGTAGCCGATGTCGTGAGAGTCTCACCTTTAGCCGCAACTCACAATCACATCTCACCTCTCAGTTCTCAAACTCATAATCGTCTCTCAATTTCTGGATCTGACTCGCAACTCACTACTCCCAGATACCAATTTTTGTATCCCCCCAAAAAAAAAAAAAAGCCCCCCTCTCTGTTCGCTTTATTTCGGGATTTTATGCTTTATGTCTCCACTGTTGGGGCTTGCGACTCTGGGTTTTCTTAGATTCAAGATTTCAATCTGTATTGTTTCTTCTCTCTCTGCTCGTGTTCGGAGCTCTAATTAATGATAAAAATCACAGGTCTTGAAAATATCATGTTGCAGTGTTCAGAGGGTTTTAAGCATTTATTTGCTTCCTTATTGCGTTGCTTTGACCTCGATAAGCAGACAAGAGGCCTTGAAGATCCCGTGATTATGTATGTTATGTTTTTGTTAACCATTGCATCACCAATATCTGGAAGTAACTCGTCCCTGTTTAAATCATGAAATTTTTTTGGTTCCATCATATAATATCAATATTAACTAATGCCCAAATATACAGACCATGTAGAACTAGTGAACTACAAGGAACAAATTCTGGGTCTTTCTAATCAAAAGCCTGAAAGTTTGGTTCTGCTCCCCTGCTTTCCTGTCTTTGGTTGTTATTACGGGCTGTTGTGATCCTGTACCTCACCTTTGTTATGCATTTCTAATCAGCTTGAATAACCAACTCTTGTCCTCTCTTTTTTTATCCGCTTTGTTCCTTTTTGGCCAAGAAATAGCAAGAGAGGAAGAGTTTGAATTCCTTAGCTGTGTGTTTATACGCTGATAATAAAGTATTATATATATATATATATATAAAAACTGGGTTTTGACAACTCTTTTGTTGGGTTTTGACAACTCTTTCTTTTGGTGTGGATAGCTCCTTTGGTCAAGTTTTGGCAACTCCTTCTTTGTATTGACAACTCAATCTCTGACTGTTCTATTGGGTTTTGACAACTTCTTTGGTATTGACAACTCATTCTGTTAGGTTTTGACAACTCCTTCTTTCGGTATTGACAACTCCATCTCTGGGTTTTAACAACTCTTCTTTTAGGTTTTGACAACTCCTTTTGTTGGGTTTTGTCTACTCCTTCCATTGGGTTTTGACGACAACTGCTTTGGGTAATGACAACTCCTTTTGTCAAAACTTAACAAAAGAAGATGTCAAAACTTGAAGAATGTGTTGTCAATACCAAATAGAAGGAGTTGTCAAAATCCAGAGATAAAATTGTGAAAATGTGAAGACTTCCAACATGAATAAAAGCGTTATGATGTAATTGTTAAACCGTTGTGATGTAGTTGATAAAAACTAGAGATTTAGTTCTTAAAACGTTTTGATGGAGTTGTTAAAAGCATGGAATTGTTAAAACGTTGTGATGGAGTTGTTAAAAGTAGTCCATGGAGTTGTAAAAACTATGGACATCAACGTTACACCATTTTTTATACATATCATTATATAACATTAACAAAGTGCACTGAGGCACCAAAAATTTCATCATGTAATTGAAAATTAAAAATCAAGTCAATACAAATGCACCTTTACATAAATACAAATTGTCAACAACATTGTTATAAATACAAATGCCCCTTCACTAAATGCACCGGCCAACATATGTCTGCTAAATACAATTAGTAAGTCATTTGCCATCACAAATCATCTTAGCTACCAATAAAGTTAGCTGGCTATTTGTTCCTCTTCCTCTAATGGGAATCCTCGACTAAAGACAAAACTTTTTCGTGATGTATGTTCTGAGGATGAGTGACTATATCATCATAGTCATGCTCATCTACAGGTTTAGCAGCAGGGTTGTGGACAGTTTATGAAGTATCTTTCGTGCTCCAAGAAACACCATGCCGTCCAACTATGTAACCAAGAGATTTAAGGAGCTTGTAAACCTCAAACAGCTCCCAACAGCATCCATCCTCCCTGCCTGCGGCCTTCCTATATATGTCTGTTATAACCAAGAAAGGTTTTGAAACATCTGATTTTCCCAAAGAATATACACACACACATATCCAATTATCTTTTCAAACAATTTCTCCAGTAACACATTACAGAATCTCAATACTACTCATACATGTCTGCTACTTTTTATTAAGAGGTTAATTCAAAGAAATCCTTGGACTTAGATGTTATTCAAATATAAAGCTGTTTATAAACTGAGCAATTCACAAATAATTGTCCGTTTCTATTTTACAAAGAGAGGCAATAAAGAAAAAGATAGGCTTCCACCTACAGAGTCTCCTCAATTGAACAATATGTCTTGCCTTCACGAATAATGCCAGTTGTTACCCACAATTTGCCTTTCTTTTTCAATAGCTTCTGCCATTCCCATGTCATCTTTCCAGCTAGCCTTGGATTTCACGAACCTAAGAACCAAAACACAAGAAAAATAAAACCGTATTTAATTGTTGTCACAAATATATATGTCTGTCCTAAGCAACTAACTGAGTCTCCCAAAATCATTTACCGAAACTGCAACTTGGGCATGGAACCAACAGAAAAGTGATGTTCTTGTTCGCTAGCATTTTGCTAAAGACTTCATCATCGCTATCCTCTCTGGTAGAACATCCCGCTATCCCATCATCCATATATTAATTGCCCAAACATTTCAAGTGATTTTTAAAAATTTACAACAAGCAACATTCTAATTTAGCAACAAAAAGCAAAGCATAAATTCATTTTGTGTGTACAGTGATGGGGGAGGACATTATCTCTCATTTTGTACAAAACCACATAGAAGCAGAAATAGATCATACCAAATTAATTTTGTGGCATTATACAAATTGTATGCTGTGGTCGACTGTGTTCTCTTCGCTAATAGTTAGAACATGGGAATTAGGCCACCTAAAAGTTATGAAGGAGAAAACGAAACAGTGAGACTGTAATTCAGAGTATCTAAAAACTTAAATAGATTTTTGCGCAAGAACAAAAGGAGCTGAATTCTCATCCTACAAACCAAGGACTGCTAAAGCCAGTTCCAACTGCTTGCTAAGGAAGATTATTCTACTAATTCCTTCCTTAACCAAACTTTAAAGTTTTCACCTTTCATTGAGACCTAAAGTAATTTTGTCAAAGAGTGATGCTTGCCAAATGAAGAAACTCTGTCTCTGGCTAGTTTATTGCGATTCAACCATGGGAACGTGGTCACTAGCTATGTCCAACGGCAAAGAGTGGTTCTTGCTCCATTCGCAAACAATGCAACGTTCAGAAAGGCATAAAATAAGCATTTCAATCAGTCAATAACAAGATAACCATAAGGATAAGAATGCTTCGCAGGCTAAACAATGAACAATTTCTGATCCTAATGAGTTAGAAATAAATATATATAGTTTGTAACTATAATGTGTATCTTGTATTGTTTCATTGTTAATTGTACATAGTATTCTAGAGTATTTTGTCATATTCTGGAATAATCTCATAGGGACACTTGTCCTTGTATTATTGGATACACATACTATAAATACAATTATAGGTCCAAGCTCTTCATCAAGAGCTTGACCTAATTTCCTCATTTCCTATCTTGGTACCAGAGCAAGAAAAGCCAAAAATGGCAACATCTAGGAATTCCTCTACCCAATCAGAATCAGCTACCCTCACATCCTTGCCTGAAAACCCTAACCTTATTCCCACCATCAATACCCAATCCCCAAGAGACTCCATTGTAACTTCAGTGCTTCCCACGTCATTACCCACTGGTTTTTCTTCATCACCCTTGTCTTTTTCCCATTCACATTTTCAACCGCACATGTCACACGCGGCTTTCCCTTCATATCCTCCTCTCCCATTTTTCGATCCACGATACCTCACCTCTGGAGCTCACACCGCCACTGCATACTCTCCTTTTCCGACCCACACCACCGCCGTCTCATCCTCCCAGATTCCAATCCACAGTACCGCCGCCACATACTCCCAGTTCCCGATTGCCACCGCCGCCAACCAACCTCAGATCCCTTCTCCTTCTTCGATCACCCAGCCGTCGGCTAGCTTACCACCATCAATCGTTCCACCCCTTTCAACATGCCTTCCTCCACCTTCTCCATCACCGACCACCATTCAATATTTAGGCCACGATCATTTTCCCCATTCTTCTCTGCTTCACCAAGGTCCACAAGTCTCCATTCGCTCTACTCCCCGTTAAGTTCGTTGAACCGGGGCAATCCCGAATCAAGTTGGACGGTGATAACTTCCCCCGACATGGGAATCAACTATTATGCCCATTATTAGAAGGCATCGGCTGGCAGGTCACATTCTAGGCACTACACAGATTCCACCAGAGTATGTGTTTGACACTGCTGATCAGGTATGTTCCAATCCTCTCTTTGAAGACTGGTTAGCCACCGATCAGATTCTTCTCGGCTGGCTTTTTGGCACGATGACTGTTGAAATTGCCAGTCAAATGACAGGATGTAAGACGTCCTCATCCCTTTGGAAGTCCATCACAGAATTTGTTGGTGCTAACACCAAATCACGCATTACTTTTCTGAAAAGTGAGTTCCAACAACTCAAGAAAGGCTCTCTGAAAATGAGAGATTATCTGGCAAAGATGAAATCTGTATCTGACAATTTGACACTTGCTGGCTGCCCCTTGTCTCTTACTGATCTTGTTACACAAACCTTGGCTGGCTTGGATACTGAATACACACCTATTGTGGTGCTTCTATCTAAGAAAGATAACTTATCCTGGTCTGATCTTCAATCCAAGTTACTCACCTATGAGTCTCGATTGGAGCAGCTCCACACCACAACTACTGCTACTCTGTCTCAGTCTTTTGCTGGTCTCACTTTCCAGCCAGATCATATTCCATCAAGCAGAGACCGAGGTCGTGGTGGCAGGAGAGGTAGAGGTCATTCCAACAGAGGAGGCAGAGGACACAACTCTCAGTCAAAGCACGATAGACCATGGTGCTATTTATGTGACAAGCCAGGACATGAAGTGGCAAATTGCTTCAAGCGCTTTGACAAGAACTTCAAGCCTCCAACTCGCAAGTCTGAAAATGCTTCTGCCTATGTCACTACTCCAGAAACAATTATTGATCCAGCATGGTATTTTGATACAGGAGCCACACACCACGTTACTAATTCATCAGATGATGTTGGCACAATTGCGAATTCAGGTATTAATTCCATTTCTGTTGGTAATGGATCCTCTGTTTCTGTGGTTGGTTCTGGTAATGCCAAGTTACTTTGTGATAAATCTACTGGATTGAAAACTTTGGATTTGAATAATATTCTTATTGCTCCTAAGATGTCGAAGAAACAATTGAGTGGATACAAATTGACTAAAGATAATCGCCATGTCTCTGTTGAAATTAACTCTAATGGCTGTTTTGTGAAGGACAAGAGTCTACCTAGTATTTTCGCAAGGAAAAACCACCAAAGGTTCGACTCCAGGTCTCTATCGGATTGACAACCCTGTTGTTCCAGTGAAGGATCTTGCTGCCTCTTTAGTTTCTGTTGGAAATAGTCCAGTTAGGACGAGTAGGAATCTGTCTTTTTTCTAAATCTTGGCATAGAAGACTAGGACATCCTAGTAAAGCTATTCTACAAAAAGTGCTTACTGATTGTAATATTCATTTGCCAACTAATGAAAATTTTCAGTTTTGTGAATCTTGTCAATTGGGCAAATCCCATAGACTCCCATTTTCTGTTTCTCATTCACGATCTACTTATGTTCTCGATTTGATCTACACAGACCTTTGGGGTCCCTCACCTATTAAATCTGTTGGGGGCTATAAATATTACATTAGCTTCCTTGATGATTTTAGTAGACATACATGGATTTATCCATTAAAAACAAAAGGAGAAGCTCTTTCTGCCTTCAAAGTCTTTAAGAACATGGTTGAGAATATATTTGAAAGGAAAATTAAAATCCTTCAGAGTGATTGGGGTGGTGAATTCAAAAATTTTCAGAATGTTCTTGATGATAATGGAATTGTTTTTCAACACTCTTGTCCTCACACATCAGCTCAAAATGGTAGAGTTGAGAGAAAGCATCGTCATATTGTTGAAACAGGTCTAACTCTCTTAGCTCATGCATCTATGCCTACCTTTTATTGGTGGGAGGCATTCTCTACTGCTATCCATCTGATAAATAGGCTTCCTACTGCGGTTTTACAGAATGTTTCACCATATGAAGTCCTGTTTAACAGAAAACCTGATTATAGGAACTTCAGAATTTTTGGATGTGCTTGTTTTCCCTGCCTTCGCCCCTATAACCAGAACAAACTTCAGTTCCACAGTACTAAATGCACCTTTCTGGGTTATAGTGGGTCTCACAAAGGATACAAATGTTTAAGTTCTACCAGCAGGATATATATCTCACGGCATGTTATGTTTAATGAGGTTGATTATCCATTTACTAATCATTTTCTGTGTTTTCGTAAAACCATCGATTGCTGAAATTGTCAATTTCTCAAGCTTATCTCCATTCATTAGTGATCCAGGCTCTTTTGCTGAATCTGATTTGCTGCCTAATTCACACAACCCTTCTGCCTCTCGGCTTGCCACTCCAAATCACCCCTCATCAGCACTTTCTTCTCACTCATCAGTCTCGCCCTCTTCTCCCTCATCACCTCATCACCCCCTTTCTCCCATATCAGCCACCACACCAGTCTCATCCTTATCCACTCCTCCATCAATTTCAGCCTCACCTACACCGACATCTCAATTTCTGACTCAATCAGATTCCACATCAGCTTCTGATTTTTCTGATTCAGCCTCTATACAGCCACCAATAACCACTCATCATCATCCAATAATCACCCGGAGCAAGCTTGGGATCACCAAACCCAAGTTTCCTTATGTTGGAATAACAATTGCCTCAGATTCTGTACCACAAACAGCAAAACAAGCTCTAGCTTCACCTCTTTGGAAGCAAGCCATGGTAGAAGAATTTTCAGCTCTTCAAAGAAATGCCACTTGGACTCTTGTCCCTAGACTTAAGACTCACAACATTGTTGACAACAAGTGGATTTTCAAATCCAAATATAATTCTGATGGTACTTTAGCCAAGCGGAAAGCAAGACTTGTGGCTAAGGGTTTTCAACAAAGTGAAGGTATTGATTTTTATGAGACTTTCAGTCCTGTTGTTAAAGCTTCAACTATTCGCATTGTCTTGACACTTGCTATTTCTTTGGATTGGGATATTAAGCAACTTGATATCAATAATGCTTTTCTCAATGGTTTCTTGTCTGAACCTGTCTTTATGAAACAACCAGAAGGGTTTGTTTATTCATCTAAGCCTGATTATGTATGCAAACTATCTAAAGCCTTATATGGCTTGAAGCAAGCTCCAAGGGCATGGTTTGATAGACTTCGTAATGTTCTGCTTGCTTGGGGTTCACAAATTCAAAGAGTGATATCTCTTTGTTTGTCTATTCTGATAAGACTCAGATTCTGATGATTTTGATATATGTGGATGACATACTTGCGACTGGTAGTAATCCATATAGTCTTAAATGTTTTGCTGTCAAACTTCACTCTATTTTCTCATTGAAGGATCTTGGCTCTCTTCACTATTTTCTTGGAATTGAAGCATATAGAGATCGCACAGGATTATATCTAACTCAAGGGAAATATATATGTGACCTGCTTGATAGGTTCAACATGAATAATGCTTCACCATGTCCCACCCCCATGACTGCCACTAAATCTTTATCAGCATATTCAGGTGAATTACTTTCCAATCCCACTGAGTATAGAAGTGCAGTTGGTGCTCTTCAATATTTGTGTAACACAAGGCCTGATATTAGTTTCAGTGTTGGTAAGTTGAGCCAGTTTTTGTCACAACCAACTACCGAGCATTGGAAAGCAATGAAGAGAGTATTAAGGTATCTTCGGGGTACTATGTACTATGGTATTCATGTGAAACCAGCAAGTGTTCTTGACATCTCTGCCTATTCAGATGCTGATTGGGCATCATGCCCTGATGATAGACGTTCTGTTGGGGGATATTGTGTCTTTCTAGGCAACTCTCTAGTAACCTGGCCATCTAAGAAGCAATCAGTTGTTTCTCGTTCTAGCTGTGAATCTGAATATCGCTCTCTAGCTAACACTTCATCTGAACTGAGTTGGATAAGATCATTACTTTCTGAGTTGAATATAAGATTGAAGCAGATAGCTACTATATGGTGTGATAACACCAGTGCAGCTGCACTAGCATCTAATCCTGTGCATCATGCTAGAACAAAGCACATTGAAATAGATGTGCACTTTGTTAGAGATCAAGTTTTGTCTAAAGCCTTGAAAGTCTCTTATGCTCCCACAAAATTTCAAGTTGCGGACTGCCTTACAAAGCCACTTCACCGAATTCGTTTCTGTTTCCTTAGAGACAAGCTAGGAGTCACTGTTGCTCCCATTAAAAGGTCTCAACAAGAACTAACTTTGACCAAGAGCAAGAAAAAGAAGAAGAACGTTCAAAGTGAAGGAGGGAGTTAGAAATAAATATATATAGTTTGTAACTATAATGTGTATCTTGTATTGTTTCATTGTTAATTGTACATAGTATTCTAGAGTATTTTGTCATATTCTGAAATAATCTCATAGGGACACTTGTCCTTGTATTATTGGATACACATACTATAAATAGAATTATAGGTCCAAGCTCTTCATCAAGAGCTTGACCTAATTTCCTCATTTCCTATCTTAATGGATTCAGAGGAAGCAAAAAACTATAATAAAGCTAACGCAGAAACGCTGGCAAGGTTTAAACACAGAGAGAGATCTACAGGGAACAGATGAGACAACAATCTATTTATACAAAGAAGAAACAGACAGAATCAAAGTATTATTAGGAAGAGAAGTTGAGAATGAGAAAAAGATATAGAAATGAACCTGAAGAAACTCGGATGGTGGCGGTGGAGATTGTGCGGGAGACGAAGAAGAAGAAGCGCGCGAGGGCAAGCGCATGCGTTTTCCTTGCCAAATATCTAGTCCGCTTGGTAGAAAGGATGTATTTTGATGGAAAGAAAGAGAATGAAATGGAAATTTAATATGCGATTCGGGTAACTTGAATGTGGGCAAAAATGATGATTTCACACTTTCAATTAATATCACAAATATTTCTTGAGATTTTTTTAAGAGGAAAATTTTGTGAGAGACTTTTTTATAAATTTTTTTTCTGGACTTTAAAGAGATTTTTCCTAATATTTTTGGCGTGATGAACCATTTTTTTTTTGAAACATTTTTGGAAAATTATATGACTAAGAATAGTTTATTAGGGTAGATATAAATACACCATCAATAAAAAGTGGATAAAAATAAATATTTTACATTATTTTTATATGTATTATTTATTTTATTACTACAATATTTTATTAATTATCATTGTATTATTTTATAATTTATTTATGTTACATATATAATCTTCCGCTTGTTCTTTACTCACATTATTTTATATGTCACACCCCTACCGCCCTCGCCCTTTCGGGTGGCGGGTTAGCATGTACCAGAATGAACACAGCAGAGCATTAAACCGGTTTGGACTACCTAATGTACTGGTAAAAGTAAAATAGACAGAAAGTAAAAGTCCCCGAAGGGTTAAAGGTACAGTTATCCAAAATAAAATACCAAATATATATGTACAGTCATCCCAAAATAAATACAAGGTATAATAGGGCATTCCCTATTCTTCAATCAACACTGATACACCCTACCTCTCCAAAAAGGTACTTCAAACTTCTGATACGACTCCCCTGTGTCACCAAAAGCTTATGGAGTCCGACAATGGCCCCCAGACTAACCATCAATACTCATGCATTAAATGTGTAATGCGTATACATGCAACCATGTAGATATGTAAACACAGATAAGTACGCCAAATACACCACAAAATGCAAACAGAAACATACACAATAACACGTCTTCGCACCGTCAGGCCGCCTTACCAAGGTAGGCCCCGGAATTACTGGAATTACAAGCCTGTTTCCATTGAGTCACCACATAAGCAGACCCCGGAAGGCATATCACAAACCCGTTTCCGTTGAGTCGCCACATAAACAGACCTCGGGAGGCACCCTCAGCGCTAGGGACACAATCACAAACATGTTCTGTATGCATTTTTGACAAAATAATACAAAAACACACATATGGCAAGCAACACAAAAATCAAAACACATAAAAGTGTCTGAGTAAAGTGGTTACTACCTGGTGATAAATATACCCTCTTATGATTTTAAGGGGCCCACTAGCTCTCCAACACATTGTTTGACCCTAAATAACACCAAAAGAATTTATTTGAGTATTTTTCAGAAATACCCTTACATTTTTTGTCAAAACCGAGCCCTTTCTTACTTTTCCAGAAAATCCAGTAAATTTGGCCCAAATTAAAACATTTTATATAAATTATAGAAAACTTATTTTTACATGAAACCAGTACCATCTGAACCATTAGAGTGTCTATTTTTCAGGAAAAATATTTCTAGAGACCAAAAGGACACATATTTTGGCGTGTAGCCAACCTTTCACTCTCTGGTTCAGATTCGTCCTGATGCTTCTGAGCCAAATTTAACAATTTGTATCTCTTAGTACGAAAGTCCAAATGATTCAAAATTATACATCACGGTGAAGCGCAGGAAGTTTAATTTGTACCTGTAAAATTTTAGATTATTTCAAGTTTATTTACTATTTTTAGAACACAATTGAAGGTTCGCTGCCAGAATTTCCAGAATCAACAATAAGCTGGTTCTTAGGGGTTTTTCGGTGTTTTTGAGTTCGAAAAATTAAACCATAGGTTAACCCCATACAAAATCATATTTTGAACACTTTGAGACCATCAAAAACCCCAAAATCAGATTGAAACACCATACCCAAACCCCTTGCACGAAAATCTCAAGTTCAAGTTGCAAAGGTTCGAGTTTTCGGTGTTTACCTGAATCGGAAGTTTGATTGATGATCCTTGGAGCTTGGACCTTGCTTTGGCTATGGAAACTTGGCTGAAACCTTCTCTATTCCCTCTGCAATTTCGTGCTCCTCATGGTTTAGGAGAGAGAAAGCTTATGTCCTTTTAAATAATTAAAAGAATCCAAGCAGTCTGAAATAACTGGTGTACATTCCTGTCCAGTAATTAATGAATTTCATCTTGCTTTTTGACTTAATTCCCAAGAATCTCCAGAGAATTCCAGAAGGGGTACATGTGGCGCATTCTCATCCAAGTTTGGCAAATTTTTACTTTTCAAATGGTGAAAATTATTTATTATGACCCAAAACACCTTTTCGACCAACTAGTATGGCCCACATCCTGTCTAATGGACTGATTGGCTTTACTTTTTCTCCAAGAAAAATTCCAGAGGGTTCTAGGTCTGCCAAGTGGCGTGCTCCCTTCAAAACATCTAGATTTTTACTTTTCATTTGGAGAAAATTACCTACTTTGGCCCGAAATTTCTGAAAATTACCAATTTTGGCCCCAAAATTTTTTATTATTCTTTTCTTTTTCCCCAAGCTCTCTAGACACTTCTTAGGGCTAGGTGGCATCTTCTGGACCCCTCAAGTCAGATTCTATTATTTTATTTTATTTTTCTAATTTATCTGATTAATTCCCCTTTTTCCAGCAAGTGGGTCCCGCACTTTGACTTTTGCACTGATTTTTCTCTTTCTTTTTCATCAAGCACGTTTTTAATGATTATGGGGGCTGGGTGGCGCCACTTTGGGGCCTCCAAATCCGTCCTCCTACCTTTCCCCTGACTTTTCCCCTTTATCCGGTCTAGTCTCCTTCCACCGGTCCACCTGGGTCCCGCTGGTCAACAGGATGCTTCCCTTTGAACTTTTCTTCAACTTTTTCAAATATTCTCCCCTGAATGGACATTCATATGTGGCGCCTTCTGAACTTCCCAAAGTGGCCCCACACTTGTCTCATTCAGTCTAAAAGAAACCCCTAACTGGTCCCTATCAGTCCCTTTTCCACCGGTTACTCACCTGTGGGACCCGCATTTTGTGTTTGGGCCCACACATGATTAAAGTCATCTAGTTTTCTCTTCTCTCTCATGGTGGACGAAATTCAATGTTAAAAGGACAAGGAATTGACTATTTTTCCCTTGCTTTTCCTCTTTTACCCCTGAAGTGACACGTGTCCCAATGTGATCATTACACTGACTCTTACTTTTTGACATATGATTCTCCAGTGTCTCCTTCTCTTCCTATTTTCCTCAAAAATGCAGAGGATCTTTATCTATCTAGGAAATGTCATACTTCCTGAACCGGGCTTAGTAATCTGCCTAACTTAGGCTTATTCTCAAGTCTTCATGCCCGAAATTCAGGATATTACATTTAGCCCTTTCCCTATCCCACTGCTTCATGAGATCAGAAGCTGGCTTGTGTATTATTGTAATGTTTGATGATTTCTTTTTATTCTTTGTCTACTTAAAATTTTGGATGATTTCTTTACACACACGTGTGTTTTATTGTAATTAAATTGACAAAATCATAATTTGTTTCTTTTGATTTAAAATATGAACTTCAAATTAATCAATATAGTAGCAGACCCCAAGATGATAAAAAAAAGGATTTACATATTTACTGATTAATTCCATTAAGTAATTTAAAGGTTAAGGCGCATCCAACACTCTAACACAATTTGTGGTATATCCAACACCTTAAAATATTTTTTCAGGTGTTTTTAACACTTTAAAATGTTTTTTGTGCCTTAGTTATGGATGCACCAAATGCTATTCTAAGGTGCCAAACATACATGAAAAAACAGTATTTAACAATATTGGATGCACCACAAAATATCTAAGGATATCGGATGTATAAAGAAAAAAAATACTTCAAGATGTTGAATTAAACCATAATTAAATGATGAAAAGATATAATTATGAGAAAGCAATGGCTGCTTCTTGCAATAGCCATTTTCTTCGTCATGATATAGAATATTGATACGGAACCAATAGAAAATTGCACCGAACACCACTTCTTCACTCCTACTCAAACATACAAGATTGGTCATAAAACCTCAAAGTCCAAACATGTACATTTAGAAATTTGACATGTCATACGCATGTAGGTAGTTTGGTAAAGCAAGCGACACAACTTTGATCATATGATCCAATATAATGATTGAAGTGACGTTGCATGTGAAGATACTACTTAGTCTTTATCCTGCATCTTCATTTATGCAACCAAATTTCAACGTAAGTTTGTTGCGGTTATTGGATAAAATATTAAAAAAGACAGATTTTTTTTTCAAAAAAATGGTGACAAAAATTTGTAGCAGTTATATAATCGCTACATATTAATTTGAAACATTTGGTGCATTTCTTAAAATTTTACCCAATTTTATAGCAGTAAAGAAACCGTAACAACATTTTACCACCATTTAAAAAAAAAAAAATCATGTATTTGGTAGCGGTTATATAACCGCTACAAAAGTGGTTGATTTCATCTTATAGCGGTTACTGAACTGCTATAAAGTATTTACACATGACGTCATCTCAACCTTATATCGTAACGGTGATAACAAACCGCTACAGTTATAGTAACGGTCAGGTTACATGTAGTAGCAGGTTTTAAAAACCGCTATAAAGTTGCTTGCAACGATATGTCTTGTAGTGGTTTGGACAACCACTACTAATGTCTTCTGTAGCAATTAAAACCACTACAAAACCGTCATTTTAACCACTACAAAAGATCTTTTCTAGTGAAAGAGAATGGAATGAAACTTTAATCTGCGATTTAGGTAACGTGAATGTGGGCAAAATGATGATTTCACACTTTGAATTAATATCACAAATATCTTTTGGTATTTTTTTTAAGAAGAGAATTTTTTGTAGGATTTTTTGGGACCTAAAAGGAATTTTTCCTAATATTTTTGACTTGATGAACCATTCCTTTATTATGGAAACATTTTTGGAAAATTATATGACTAATAATAGTTTATTAGTGTAAATATAAATACACCACCAAATTTGTCCCGAAGTTTTTTTTAAGAGAAAATTTGTCCCGCAAGTTTTTTTTAGAAGCAAATTTTTGTAAACTTTCAAGATAAAAATGATACCAAAAATGATCAATCAAATGGTCAAGATCAATCGATGGACAAGATTGCTACGTTTGTAAACTTTCGGGGCAAAAATGATACCCAAAAAACTTCCAGGTGCTGGGTGTTCCAAAACCAAAACTTCGTGGCAAAATTGGTATTTATCCCTAAAAAAAGTGTATAAAAATAAATCTTTAAATTATTTTTATATGTATTGTTTATTTTCTTACTACAGTATTTTATTAATTATCATTGTATCGTTTTATAATTGATTTATGTTACATAATGTTCCACTTATTCTTTACACAAAGTATTTTATAGCTCTTTCCCTATCACACTGCTTGATGAGATCAGAAGCTGGCATGTGTATTATTGTAATTTTTTATGATTTCTTTTTATTCTTTGTCCACTTAAAATTTTGGATGATTTCTTTACACACATGTGTGTATTATTGTAATTAGATTGACTAAATTGTAATTTATTTCTTTTGATTTAAAATATGAAGTTCAAATTAACCAATATAGTAGCAGAACCCAAGATGATAATAATAATAGAAAAAAATTTACATATTTACTGATTAATTCCATTAAGTAATTTAAAGGTTAAGGTGCATCTAACACCCTAACGCAGTTTGTAGTATATCCAACACCTTAAAATATATTTTTTAAAGTGTTTCTAACACTTTAAAATGTTTTTTGTGCCTTGGTACTATGGATGCACCAAAAGCTATTTTAAAGTGTTAAACATACCTGAAAAAAAAAAAAAAAAAAAAACAGTTTTTCACAATACTAGATACACCACAAAATATCTAAGGATATCGAAAATACATAGGGAAAACATACTTCAAGCTACTGAATTAAACCATAATTAAATGATGAAAAGATATAATTATGGGAAAGCAATGGCTTCTTATCGCAATAGCCATTTTCTTCGTCATGATATAGAATATTGATACGGAACGAAATTTCCCCCAACCAACGACTAAAAGAAAAATGCGCATCGAATACCAGTTCTTCACTCCTACTCAAACATATAAGATTGGTCATAAAACCTAAAAGTCGAAACCTGTAGAGAATTGAAAGAGGTATAGCTAGAGATAGGCATGCACGGAGTTTGGTAAAGCACGCGTCTCAACTTTGATCATATGATCCAATACAATGAATGGAGTGACGTTGCATGTGAAGAAAAATACTACTGAGTCTTTATTTGCTTCTTCAGTCATGCAAGCAAATTAAAGACCAAATGAATGGCTTCTCCTTATAAATAGCCTTATAAGTTCGTTCATAAACTCACAAACAAACAGAATTAAAAGAGGTAGATATATATCTACACACACAGTACAAGATGAAAGCCGCGTACTTGGTCGTTAGTCTCTTGGCATTTGCTTCAGTTCATGTGCTCGCATCTGACCCAAGTCCCCTTCAAGATTTCTGCGTTGCACTCAATGACTCAGTTACTAAAGGAGGTACACACGACTTAATGACTCAAGTTACTCGGTTACTCCCTAATGCCACTTGAAATGTCCAAACTTCTCAAATGTTTTTGTTTTCTTTTTTTTTTATTTATAACTAGATTCTACAAAAAATATTGAGTGATATTTTGATATTTTTCCCCCTCATTCTCCACGATGGGACCAAAAGCGACTAAAAGTTGCTTCAGGCTGATCCCACGACTAGGACCTAAAGGAAGATTATAAAAAAAACTATGCCAAACATGTTTACACTTACTTGATATTACATTTTTCTGTTCACCGCATGGCACAGCTGCCTCTGCATAATGCGAATCCAAACACACACGTATACATCCTTACAAGTTTGACTTCAGTTATATATTAACATTTGATTTCTACAATTTTGCAGTTTTTGTGAACGGGAAATTTTGCAAGGATCCAGTGGCAGTGACAGCTGAGGATTTCTACTTATCTGGATTTGACAAACCTGGAGACACGTCAGAAAGCCCTGGCTTCTTTGAAAAGTCCGCAAACGTAAACACGTTTCCTGCATTGAACACTCTTGGAGTCTCTCTTGTTCGATATGACTACGCGCCAAAGAGTTTGAACCCTCTTCACACTCATCCACGTGGCTCCGAGATCATCATAGTGGTCGAAGGAACTCTTCTGGTCGGGTTTGTGGCCTCTGATCAGAATGGGAGCCGATTATTTGCCAAAGTGCTTAACAAGGGAGACCTGTTTGTGTTCCCGATCGGTCTTATTCACTTCCAACTGAATGTGGGTGATGGAAACGCAGTTGCGTTTTCTAGTTTCAGTAGCCAAAATCCTGGAGAGAACCTTATTGCAAAATCTGTGTTTGGCTCAAATCCACCCATCTCTCCTGAGGTTCTTACAAAGACTTTCCAAGTGGATCAGAAAATAATTGATTTGCTTGAAAAGCAGTTTCAGCATTAATCAATAATTATGACGACTATACTAAAATACATATTATATTAAATAAATAAAGGATTGTAGGGTTATATGCCCCCAATGTTTTATTGGAAGCTTTCTTATATCATGCGGTACTTGTTTGATTTGTATTGTGTTTGATGTAGCATAGCCTGCATCAATATCTTTGTTTCAGATTGGCTTACCGAATAAAATTTCATATATATGTACGTGCATTTGTTGTATGTTGTTTTGTTTTTGAATTCTCAATATATGATGTAGATGCGATGAAGTTATAAGTAATGGACAACCATCACAACATCCAGCTTTACCTACTAGATAGGGTTGGCTATATGAATTATACGATACTATTACGTTCTATCAATAATTATACGATAAATTGTTAACTAAGATGTCTTGTTTAATAACTTTTGATGGTTCTTGTTTGGTCCTCCTCTACCCTTTTTCATAGGGCTTCATGTCATTTGATCTATCCTCCTTACCAGCCAGTGCATTCAATGGCCTTATTTGTATGTGTTCAAATAACTTCAAATGATTTTTTACTCTTTCTCGAATAAATTCATTACGACTAATATCTTTTTCTTTTATCTCAGTATCCTCATCTCAACTACTTCTACTTTATGCTCTTATCCCTTTAAAACCTAACATTGGCTACCAAACCTCATCGTTAGTCTTATAGTAGAGTGATAAAACTTCATTTTTACCTTGTTAGATATTTTCTGATCACGAATAATGTAATGCCCCTAATTCCTACGTCCATTATGATGTCCATTTATGTCCTAAATCCCTTATTAGACTAATTGGTGTGAAGTTATCAGAGCGAAGGCGTTAACAGACGAGAGTAAGTCACAACAGAGAGCATGCTTAACGTTTGGACGAATAAGTGACTGATAACATATGCCCAGACATATGCTGGTTAACTTAAATTCCCGAAGGAATACAAGCGTGATACATTTTAAAATCCAAAAATAGATAGGGTTAATCCCGTTGGAGGATTTTAGTTATACAATGATCCTGAATTGTCAGTCGCATAGTTAGCAATTATAATCCAAAACATTAAAGTATGAAATTCAAACTTAATTAAATCCCCTCCTTCGGGGTCTTCTTCAGCTACTCCAGCTGCACGGCTTTGCCTCCTGATCTAGAGCATCTTCCTAGATCTTTAGGTGTGACTGAGATTCATTGATCAGATGAATCCCAGGGTAACGGTTAATCTCACATTCAAAGTGTAAAAACATACATGACGAATATTTCATATATTGCAAAATAAAAGAAGGTATTCAGCAAACACACCGTTACTCGACTACACAGCACACAGCACATGCATCGTTAACGGTAAAAGCACTCGCAAGTGCTACGTGTCCCAGACACGAATCCCCAGCGCTAGGAAAATAAGCATGCAGCATTATCATTCACAAACAATAACCCACAGCTAGCTGAATAAAACGCATAGACTCGGGCATACAAACCCGGCCAAGAATCCACAATACATGAACATACAAGGCATATATGTAAAACACAAGGAATTTGAGATTAAGTTACCAACCTCAACTTCGCGAACAAATAAAATCCCCAGATGTTAGAAACTCGAACTTCTTCAGTGCCCTAAAGTAAGATCATTGTAACTATGAATTTCCTTTCTATTAACTAATAATACCCCACTTTTATTTTTATTAATTAATAACTCCATTTATTATTTTTTAATAATTACATTTTTTTATTTTTTATTTATTCCTCATTTAATAATAATATTATTATTTATTACTATTTATTATTATTATTATTATTATTTTACTATTTATTATTATTTCTCTACAATTTATAAAAATATAATTTTAAAATATTACTAAAACATAAATTATGTTGTACACTTTTCTACGCCAAAAATTAAGCATATCTTCAATTTACCATCATCACATCACCACTGTAACGCATTTATGTTTGCTAGAAATATGGCAATAAGAACCATTATATGTATTACTCATACACACACAGTGAAGTTTCCTTTTTAAGGTGCAATGAAAATTCATGCCTGTATATCAAGGAATCACAAAACTTTTATTTTATATTACTATTACCCTATAATTAGTTTAAACTCCCAGAGATTATCATAACACTTTAAATTAGGTGTTCAATAAATATTAACAACATCCAAATATGTTTTATTATGATATATATATATATATATAAAAGAAAATGAAGTTTATGTGTATCCATCCATTTCATCTTCTTGTACAATAAGCTGTGAGTTGGAATATTTCATTTTCATTTGCTCAGCCAATGAAATGTATCACAGAACATACTGTTAATGATTAGAGGATCTAGGAAATTAGCCTTACGTTAAGTCAATAAGCTTTACGTGAAGGTTAAGCCAATTTATTGTATCATCCCACAAGCTTTACGTTACTGATTAGAGGATCTAGGAAATGAAAGATTCTTAATTTATTTGAATAAGTTTATATAACAAATATAGTACACACACATAGAACAACGTACGAAGCTTCCTGTGTGTACATATATATATAGGCATTAAGCTTTGTGTTTTAACTTCATTGTAGCCATACATAAACATAATACATATTAAACAAACAACAAGTTCTCTCTCTTTTCTTCACTTGAGCAGCAACGTGTTTATAACTGTATTCATATATACATATATCAGCTAGGTTCTGTTTCTCTCTCTTTTTTTTTTAAATGGCATGAGAAACTTCCTCTGCTCTAGCTCCTAAATACATAGGACTTACAAGTGGAATCATAACTACATTTCCAAAGGCTTAAACTCAGTACCTACATTGGGAAAGTGACGGAAACTAGAAGGGAGGCATTTCAGAGACTCACCTCCAGTTATGACGTGATTCCCGTAAAAAAGAAAGACAATTTCCCTGCTTCACGGTGTGTTTTGCAGAGTTGGAGAACAATGGCTGGATTCACTTGTAGTTCCCACATCTCGTACTCCCTCTCTCTGTTTCAGTTTGAAGCAATGTAATAACAAGAACCGAGGGTATGGCTTTATACTACATGGAGGGCCTGGTCCGAGAAGAAATATCCAACGGGTTTCTTTTTGGTGTTGGGCTCGATGAGATTTGTTGAGAGAAGGAGTATGGTGTCGCTGGCACTACTGTTCTTGCGTGTGCTCAGTGCTTAGCCGAAAGCAAGATCATCAGTATGGTGTTCGCCGTAAAATCACGCTATGATTTCTTTCTTTTTTTCTTTTTTGATGTATGTTGCGTGGTCGGCTTTGTGCGCAGTGGGGAAGGCGGCACTGATTTGCTGAGTTAATGAAGATTACATACATATAATGTTATGTTTTTTAAAAAAAAAAAAATTAATCACGTGTTGGCTGAACAAAACAAATGGATTAGGTTTGGTTTCGTTTGGTTTGGGTTTGGGTTTGGCCGAAGGGATGGGTCCAGTGAATTTGATGATGGTTATATATATATGGGTCATGGTTTATTTCAATGGTTCTACTTAAGTATATATGGTTCTGCCTAGCTAAAGGAACAACGCATGTTTTTCCTCTCTTTTTTTATTATTTAATAGCTAATTATTCCCTTGTATCTTTATTATTGCTTAATTACTAATTTAAATGCTAGAAATGAATCCTTGATGCTTTATAAGGATTTTCTTCCTTAATTAACTTCTTTAACCCCTAAAGTAATTTCTCTAAAAAATTTGGACTATAAATCAACCTCTAACTATTTTCTTTGAATTTCTCAAGAACATGGGTCCTTAAAGCCTAACAATTATTTTAGGCTAAATTTTCGTCATAAACTTCCATACAATATTTCTAATTCCAAAGTCCAAAATTTGGGATGTTACAAATAACTCCAATAATATTTCTTCACCTAAACCACTTAGCAATAGTATAATTTTATAAATAACATTTTCGTCAATTTTACCATATTTTTATATAATTGATTCTATATATATTGATTCCAAATATCTAGTTATTCCATTTGTGAAATGTTTTGATATCCCATTTTTACCTCCAAACCACTTTCCAACTTGTCTTTTTTTTTTTTTTAATCAAGGTTTTCCCTTGGAGGCTTAGAGGGAAAAGGGTTTTCACCTCTCCCAACAAATATACTTCCTAGAATTTTAATCTGTGTTCTTCTTCTTATGGGGTGAAGCCCCTTAATTCTCACCTTAACCAACAGCTTGTTGGTAATCAACTTATTCTTTATCAAAATTATAATGCATGCATATATAGTGTGTATGTATATGTATTGTAATACCCCCCCGGTATACCGACATTTATCAGAGTCATAGTGCACAGTTCAATGGGTAAAACAGAAATAGCACAACATATTGATATGAAACTCTTGATTACAGTACAACAAATTAGTACAGGGTTTGTACAGATTACTTACAAACTTCAAACACAAATAAAAAATTCCTCAATAAATAATCCCATGACCAAACTGAACCAGGTCTGACATTTCCATTCACCAACATCTGCCGCTTTGCCTTGGAAGCCGCGTCCAAAACATTATACCATTCTATGGTTGTAATAAGGGTTGGAATCCTAAAGGAACCAAGGGTAACAGTTAATCTTACAGAAAAAGTATAGACAGTGTATGACAGTTAACCACACTCAGCGAGCAGTCCACAACAACTTAACAACATTCAAAAATCATAACATAGATCACATAACCACAGTACTGGGAAAAATTGACTGGGAACTGCCCACGTTGTCTAAATGCAACTAGGTTTGTCACCTATAGACTACCGGTTCATTAGGCTATAGCCATCGGGAAAGATCTCCATGGTCAACCCTTCAGCTTAATCAAGTCACGAGTGGTCCTGGCCCCACACGGGGCGGGACTTTCACAAATATGGTTCAACCAAACATATACAGTCATAGAAAGTGTGTAAGAGAAGAGTTACCACTTGAATACTTTACCGATTCACGAATCGGCTCCCAATCCTTCGATCATCCGAGGAAATTGTCAAGTCCTATAAGTACACATTCACGGATGATAGGTTAATAAAACAATTTCCAGCTTTCATGACCAAATTCAGAAAATCCATATCTTCAGTTCTAGACCTTTGATTAACGTGTTTTGGACTTGGTTTAAAGCTTATGATGTATACTATCTTCAGACCAAATTTCACAGATAGAAAAGGTGGTTTGCTTGGTCAGAACCTCTCACAAAAATAGGAACACAATTCTATAAATAAAAAAAAGGGACTTTACAATTTTCCTGGTCTTTCTTTAAAAAATCATAACTAAATTTATGAAGCCTCAATTGAGGTGGTTTCATAGCCTAAACCACTCTTATTAAGTACAAATTCAAGGAAAATAATTTCCCTAGCCAATTGAACACAACTTTCCAGAAATCCTCAAAACACCAAACTGTCCTAGATTGTATTCCAGTTTCAATGTCTAAACTTTAACAATTCATATCTATTAATATTCAGATTCATTCGGCCCATATTATATATCAAATTAAATTCTATGATGTTTACTACAATCATGCAAAGTTTTAGGTCCATTGGGCAATATTTGGATAGGCAAAACTACGACACAATCGGATTGCCTCCAGAAAAAGAAATCTGGTAACACACCAACCTTAGTCCTAATCTTTGGGTTTTCAATCCAACCCTTCTAAAATCATGATCAAGGCGTAGTCCTACAGAATTTTGCCCAAGGAATCCATTTCTAACCTTAAATATTTTTTAAAAAATCAAATCCCTTCAAATAGGAACTGGTCTAGCCAAAATGTTCGGGTTTTTGGCCAAAATTCCATTTTCTCTACCAATGCTTCCAAGATCGGTTTCACACTCTTAGACTGCACAATTTTTCATTATAAAATCATAAAAAGCATTAAAACTAGCAAAATTACATCCCTTCCCTAAGTTTCAGGTCTGACCGAAATTAGAGCATACAGAAAAATCAATCAAAATCTCAAAATATTCGACTCAAATTGGAGCTTATACATACCTCTACTCAATTCCATAGCCGATTCTTGGTTTTGGCGGCACATCCACAATTTAGACAACACCAAACACCTTTAATGAAGAAGGCCTCAGGAGCTAGAAACACCGACTTAGAGGTTAAATCGGCTCCATTGTGTTTTTCTCTCCTCCGTCTCTCTCTCTCTACTCACCGTCCCTCTCTATGTTTCAGTTTTCACTCTCCTTTTTCTCTATTCTTGGTGTCTTGGACGAAAATAATGAGGAGGAGGAGGAAATAAGAAATGTCAATTGGCTTATTGAATAAGCCAAGAATGGCTTGGCCTCTAAGGAAGGGGACTTGGCCATCAAGTCAGCCAAAGAGGTAAGGTGGCATCTTTAAGACCAGTTAAGGGAGGTGAGGTGGTGCCATATGTGGGTTCCACATCCTACTAATTTCATTTAACCATTTTGCCCATATACTAAACTCATTTTTGTCCTGAGTCAAAACTGGCAGAAGTTTCAACAAAATTTGAAAATTCATATCTCATTGTACAAATGTCCAATTGTAGTGATTCTAAAGGATATGTGACCATTATTAAGTTTATTTTTAGGGAAAAATACCTCCCATGGTCAAACACACGTGATCTATCCCAGATTCATCAATCATTGCACACCAGTCCAAAAAACGTTCTAGATTCAAGGGCTAAATTCAAAAATTCACAATTCAACGTGTACACATCAAAATTAGTCACATGACCCATCAAAATAAATCTTGCCATGTCCAATTTAAGTCTATAAATTTTCATAGCCTTTGAATATCATTTGCTTAGTCTAAGGCACGTCAAAAACTGGCCGCCTTCCATAAATCCAGTATGCCAGCATCAAGGGAAATTCCCTTAATAATATTTGTCACACTTCCTAAATTGGGCTTAGTCGTCTAGCTGATACAGGCTTATCCTCAAGTCTCTAGGTCCAAAATTCAGAATATTTCAATTCTTCATTCGTTCAATAAGTTTTGTCCTTGAAATTTGAACATATATACCATGTGGAATCAATCTAGACACTTAGTTTATCTCTTTCTATGCATGCTCACTAAGCATGCAATGTAATCATACAATATTCACGTTCATCATGTACCTAGTGTGTAGTATTCAAACACAGGACCCACTAGTCCATTCTCCATACGCTTGGTTACACAGGCCTCACTGCCTGATACATTTCTTCCTATTGGTTCATTTTATTCCCATAGTGCTAGATATTTGGGCCTTACTGCCCAAGGAATCATCCTCGTCACTACAATATGGTACAATCTAAATACTCTGACAGCCTCAAGACATACTCTAGACACACTGGTCTAAAGTCACCATGCTAGGCAACAAACACAGTGATAGGCACACAAGTCTTACGGCACAGGGACACCACCCCATGCAAACTTGCACACCGAGTCTTACTGCCTCAAGCCTTTGCTTGTCTATACCATGTCTGATCTTCTTCAATTCAAGTTCCCAGACTACTTTTCTCTTGCTTAACACCGTAGCTGGAAAATACTATCTGACCTAACCGGTTCAGATTTCTAGACCATTCTATCAGTTTCTGTTCCTGTATCAACATAATCACCAACTGCAACACTTTCAATTCAACATAGTGGCAATGACAATTATGTCACCACTTTTTAATTCTTCTATGTTGTCTCATATTCAGCATTGCTGATTTCCAATTCAAACATTCAAAACTTTTGTGGTAGCAGTAAATTTTCATAATTGTACTATATGGAAGTAGTGCTTTCACATTTCAATAGAACATAATTGTTGACAGCTCAATTTCAAGAAAACACATTCACTGCCGGCTCAAATTTGAGAAAACACATTTACTGTCGACTTAAATTCGTGAGTAGGGTAATTCATCTCACATGGTTCAACAACTAAGAGGTACATGACACCATTCTGCCATGCTTCACAAGGATATAGCCAAATCCTTTCTTTCCTACACACTCAGCCACAACCAGGAAGAACCTGTCTTCCAGTCAATCGGCTTCAGGAAGATACCATCTTCCAGCCATTTGGCTCAAGAGTGGTAACGTGCCCCTACAAGGTGGAATTTTCTTTTGAGGATTGGGTGGTGCGAGTTTACACCTCTCGTAGACATATCCCATAAAAAAAATTCTTTCTTCCAAATCTCTGTTCAAATGAGTTTTTATCAATGGCAAGCGATTCATGAAACATTCCAAAACAATTTGGCAAGACCCAGCAAACTGAGTATGTCTACAACAGCTTATGACCTCTTCTAGTTCTGTACTGCTTCCACCACAATATAATTCATTTCATAATCCACATACTACTAATGTCATTTGACCATTTTGCCCCTCTGCCAAACTCATTTTCATCAAAGTCAAAATTGGCAGAATTTTCAACCAACTTTGAAAATTCATATCTCCTTGTACAAATGTCCAATTGAAATGATTCCAAAAGGCTATGTGACCATTAATAATTATATCTTTAGGGAAAAATACCTCCCATAGTCAAACACATGTGATCTATCCCAGAATCATCAATCATTGCACACTGATCCATAAAACGTTCTAGATTCATAGGTTAAATTGAAAAATTCATAATGCAATGTCTACACATCCAAATTATCCACATGACCCATCAAATTAAAGATTGTTATATTTACTTTATGTCTGGAAAGTTTCATAGACTTTGGATATCATTTGATTAGTCAAAGGCACGTCACTAACCGATTGTCTTCCAAAAATCCAGTCTGTCAGCATAAAGGGAAATCCCCTTCATAATATTTGTCACATTTCTTAAATTGGACTTAGTCGTTTGCCTGATATAGGCTTATCCTCAAGTCTCTAGAACCCAAAATTCAGGATATTGGATGTTGTGTGTGTGTCACATATTGCTATTTTCTTACAACAAGTATATCAGTTGCAAGTAGTATAAAAAGTTTTCGTTCCCATAAAGACTATGGTAAATGTGAGCTAATCAATGCAATTATCCTTTTAATTAAGTTGAGCAAAGTCATTTTGAAATGTTTCACTTTGAGAAAATAAATTTAGTTCGAAACCAATGTTATTAAATTTGGACAGACCTCTAAACTAGTTGAGGCATTGGGTTAAGAGTTAGTAGGTCATATTAGAATCAAACCGATGAAGATTATAAAAAATAAAAAGAAAATTTAATTCTCATTATATATCATACATACTAAAGATCAATTCAATACCTTGAATTAATAACAAAAACATTATATGTTTATTCATCATTCTTTATAATTTTTTGACTTATTGGCATCATATTATTAATCAACCATCCATTGGCATCATAATTAGTAATTACTGAATATTCTTCCTAGTTAGATTTTTTAAAAAGTACTCTTTAAAAATATTTTATTAAAGAATTAATTTTATATATATGTGTGTGTATTAGTAACAAAGAAACTAGACCTTGGAGGTACAAAAAAATGGATCTGACCATTTCCCTCCTCTTCTCCTTAGTAATATTTATAATATTTATAATTTAGGGTTAAGCTGAAAATTGGCCAATGAAGTGTTACGCTAGGAGCACTCGACACAAAAATGTTTTGAAGGAAGAAAACATACCAATGAACAATTAAAAGGGAGCAAAAATACCAATGAAGAATTTAAAACTTCAGCAAATAGACCAAAACGGGGATTGTGCTACTTTCACAGGTTTTAAATTCTTCATTGGCATTTTTTCTCCCTTTCAATTGCTCATTGATATTTTTCTCCCTTTAAAACATGTATGTGCCCGGTGATCCTAGTGTAACACTTCGTTGACCAATCTGCACCTTAACCCTATAATTTATAATACTTTACAATAACTAAATTGGATGATGGTATACAGTTGGATCATGGGAGGATGTGTAATTTGCTTAAATCTAAAAGCAAATCACTCAGGCAAGCTTTCAAATATGAAAAAGAAGGAAGAAACAAGTCTTCCATGTAAACATGTCATGTTAAAGAAGAGAAGTGTGCCTTTTCTTTTCCTTTGCAATTTCATATGTTTCTCTCCAACCTCTTAGTTGGTCCAAATGTCCGTCTGTTTCAAATTGTGGGCCAGGTTTTTTTTGGGAAAATTATGCGCAGGTCCCAAGGAACGAAAAAAAAATTACAAAAAAGTCCCTTGAAATCACTAAATTACACAGAAGTCCCAAGGGACTTTTTGATATTATTTGTATGGAAATAAAATCGATGTTTTTACATGTTGTTGTAAATACATGCATTTCCTGTTGTAAATATGGCTTTTTCTATTGTAAATGGCCAGATTTTAAATTTTGTTGTAAATACAACACTTCCTGTTGTAAATCTAGCCTTTTTCTGTTGTAAATGATCTCTTTACGTTCAAAATTCAAGTGTTTAAATGTTGTTGTAAATATAGGCATTTCTTATTGTAAATATGGCTTTCTCTGTTGTAAATGTCCAAATTTTAAATTTTATTATAAATACAGCACTTCCTGTTGTAAATCTTGCCTTTTTCTGTTGTAAATGACCTCCTACGTTCAAAATCCAAAGCTCTGTTCTAGCCTTTTTCTGTTGTAAATGACCTCTCTTTGTGGAAAATTAGTTGCAGTTACAGTTATAGGGTTTTCTGATGGTAAAAAAACAAAGCTCTATTCTCAAACTCATCTCTATCCAACCGCCACCGCCAATGTTTCAACGAAATTGGAAAAGAACCAATCGCCTACCACCGCTCTGGCCTTGGCACTCCCCAAATAAAATAATGTCACAAAACTAATTAAAGTCTCACACTCCCACTCTCTTGTAATATCCTAAATTTTCTCTGAAAAATTCCATGTATGATGTTTTTACATTTAGAGAAAAGAAATGTGAATTTTAACTAAGGTCAATTTTACTCGAAATACCTGATTCCATCGAAATTGAAAATTTTAAGACAATTGTTGGCACCAATGGACCTATGGAAATAATACTTGTTTGTTCCATTTTGGAGCATTAAATTGGACTAAAAACGGATGAAAAGAAGTTACTTGAGTTCCACTGGAAATTGAGAAAATTGAAGGAAGGTTAAAATTGAATCTTTTATAAATTTGTATCGTATATCTCATAATTATTTAAAAATTATGGGCACATGGGTATGGGTTATAGACCAATAAAATTGGTCAAAATCATCATAAGGGAGAGATAAAATTTTGGCCAAGAAGAAGGGGGAAAACAAGGAATTGGTTGAAAATTTAAACAAAATGGCCTTTTGGTAATTACGTGGAAGTTGAGGGACAATTTGGTCTTTTGCCCTCTAAACCGACTTTGGACCCTTAATTAATAGCCAATACCCTCTTTTCCATTCTCCATCGTCATTCAAGCTGAAATAAAAAAGGGAAAGCTGAAAACTCAAGGAAGAAATTTTGCGAAATTTATTGAACAATGATTACAGAACTTATAATTGCCCAACAAGCAAAGTACCTGAGAAATGACCCGGACGATTTAAAAGCTATCAGGTAGTAACTTTAATCTCACATACTCTGTATAGCTGTGTATGACTGTTGAACCAAATATGTGTCCTATCCTGTATGGGACCAGCACTACTCGTAGCTTGATTGACCGGAAGGGCTGACCATGGAGTACCTTCCCGGTGGTTAAAACTAGGCATAAGGCCTAATGGACTGAAGGCTCTTAGGTGGCTATCTTTAAAACTAGGCACTACTCCAGAGAGGAACAACGTGATTTGAGCTTTGGACCATATCTTTGAATTAGGAACAATACTCGAGTTTGCAAATCCATACTCGAGTTTTAAACTTTTGATATGAAAATAAGTTTAAGTCCAAAACCTCAATACTTGGGTTTTCATTTCAATACTTGAGTTTCCAAATCATTGAAAAAGAGCAAAGCTCTCTGTATGCCCGATACTTGAGTTTGTCTATCAATACTCGAGTATACAGAGATTTTGAAAAACTTTGAAAAGTTTCTACCAAGTCAATACTTGAGTTTTCAAGATGATATTGGAGTTTTCAAACCATGTGTAAAACTTGAAAACTTTCTGTCAGTCCGATACTTGAGTTTCCAGACCCATACTCGAGTATTCAGAGAATTTGAAAACTTTGAGAAATCTATGTCAAGTCAATACTTGAGTTTTCAAAGACATGAGTAAGGTTTGAAGACTTTCTATTAATCCATTACTCGAGTATTCAAACTCCTACTCGAGTTTTCACAAGTTGAAAACTTTGGTGACTCTCTGTATGATGCATACTCGAGTATTCAAACCAATACTCGAGTTTGGCTCAGGGTGGAAAACTTGGAGTGCTCTTTGTAAGTTCAATACTTGAGTTTCCAAAGGGAAACTTGAGTATTTCTTTGTTTAATAAAATTGAGCTACTCTCTGTCAAGTCAATACTCGAGTATTGAGACCAATACTCGAGTTTGCCTTAGACAGTAAGTTTTTCAACTTACCAAAGACAAACTTCAACTTGTGTTTACAATTGTCAGTTATCATCAAAACACATAGAGAACTAACAAGCTCTTCCCCAGAGTTGCCGCCACTTTATTATTCATCTTCACTGTCTAATACCGACTTTGTTATGGGCAGTAAAGGTGTTCCTATCTCTCCGTCTTATCCATAGCAAGGGGCAAAGCAGGTTGAGTTTACGATTTCTGATTGATTTACATAGATTTTGTATTCTTTAAGCATCTATGTTCTAACATTTTCAATACTTCTTCCTTCAGCACACTGCGTCGCCTCGGAGCCAGGTTGAGGAAGCTAGTTCCTCCGACACACCAGTTTGTGGAACAGTTGATCCTGCGACAGGGAAGTTGTAGATCCATCCTTTCAGCAACATCGAGTAAGTCATGTAAAGTTACTAGTAATGTTATGATTTTTTACCTTTAGTTTGTATGCTAATATTTGCAACATTTTCTTTGTTTTCAAGTTTCAGCCTTATAAGACGGTTACGAATTTCATAGGGGATCAAATGTTCTGTAATTTCAATCAGCCTTGGGCCAGTTGGACAAAGATTCCTCAGGCATATTGTAACATCCTAAATTTTATTAAGTATTTTAAGGTTTAAATGGGATAAGAAAGTATAAGTATAGAATTGATATATATATATATATATATATATATGTTATTATAATAGTATGTTACTATACTATATTAAATTGATATATATATTAAGGAGGCGGAAACGGTGGACGCATAGTAGGAAGAAAGAAGGACAAGGAAATATATATTGAAGAAGAGGAGGCACAGAAAGCAAACTAGAAAAGAATGAAGAAAAGCGGGAGGACCCCACTTCATTTGAAAAATTTGGCAAAAGGTGGTCCAAATTTTCAAAACGGTGCCCATTTTCTTGACTTGTGCAATTCGGTGCTCTCTTTTAGACTAAAATAATAGGGCACCGATTACACTCGTGATGCAAATAGTAGGGGGAAAATCCAGTATAAATACCCCCTGCTACTACCCAATCACACACACAACATCTCATCTGTCACCAATAGAGAGAGCGAGAGAGAATTGAGAGAGAGAAGGAGAGTAAGGAGATAATTATTTGGGGGCCTTGTAGTAGCATTTTGGTGATTATTTAGGAGTAAAAAGGTGCCAGGTAACTCTGAATATTCTTCCTTATACTTGTGGATTATGTATGATTATAAATGTTTATTTATTTATTATTATTGTTTTCTTTGACTAAAATATATGTATGAAATATTTTATGATTTATAAGGTCTTAAGATTTGGTATGGGAGCTTTGAATTTGTAAGTTTATCTTATTCGATGGTACTATTTGTACGTATAATATTGATTACTATTCACGCATATATACTGTATTTACTATTCACTTATATATACTAGTTTACTATTCATTATTCACGTATATGTGCCGTATTTCACTATTTACTATTCACATATACATATTGTATTTACTATTCATCATTTACGTACATGTACCGTGTTTTACTATTTACTATTCATTTATACATACTGATTTACTATTCACGTATACGTACAGTATTTTACTATTTACTATTCACATATACGCGTAGTGATTTACTATTCACAAATACGTACAGTAATACTGTTTATTATTCATATATTTCTATGATTATATTTGATATAAATGGAAGTGTAATGCATTATTTTTGAATGAATACATTTATCATGGCGGTTATGTTTGTGATGGGATGGAGTTAGGAGGAATTGGTATGATATGTTTTTATGCCACCGCTTGGTGCACAGTGGTTGGTACCTTTCAGGGCCCCTTCTTCCATGTTTTTCCTCTGGCCAGGATTGCATTGGAGTTGTGGGACATGTGACACCTCCTTAGTTGTTATTTTTAAGGAGAGGAGCCATAGTCCATACTTAAGCTCTATACCTTTGGCCGGATGTATCTTAAGTTTTGGTGAGCTTGGAACCATCCAGTTAAATGAATGAGTTACTATTGGACTATGTGTTAGCCTATGGCTCCAGTCAGCGGTACAAGGGTGGACGGTGATATAAGGGAGGCTGCATATTGCATACCATATAATTGTATATTTCACTATTCAACATAATGATGATTACTTTTGTAGCAAAAATAATTTTGTATGAGAAAATATGGTATATACATTTATATTTGAAATAAACCCCTACTTTTTGTCATATGTAATTTGCTTGTGTACGGTAGAAACTTTCGTGAGTTCCGAGACGTGGAATCTCATCCCATATTAACATTTTTCGGTGAATATCCTAGTAGAGAGCAAGGGAAGGCACCTATGGAGTGAGCTTTGAAGGCTCTTTCGTACTCCTATAGTTTATGTTATGTTATCTTATTTGCCATAAACCTAAGACTTCCGCTTTGTATTAAACTCGAAATATTTTTGAAATTTATTTTGACTATGTATTATGAACTTTATTCGAAATGGTACTGTAATTTGATGATTTGGATATTGAAGTTCCCTGTTGGAGGTATTACAAATATTTTGGCCAAGTTTTTGGGTGTTAAAATTGAGGTGTTACACATATTAGGACATTTGGTTCAATGAGTTCTTGGTAAGTTATGTGATTTATGGTTATTAATTTCTTCTCATCAAAATGCAAACTGATTAACTACTTTTATACTTTGGAGCACTAATTGATTATTATTGATTTTCAAATAGAGTTTAGCTGGTTGCCTGGTCATCTGGAAAATTTAAAAAAAGCTTATAACTTCAAGGGAAGCAAGTGGTTGTCCAATAAATTTTATAAATTGAGACATGAAAAGAGAAAGAAAAAATGGATTCAACCTGAGGTCGTAGAACAATTATTTCAAAGATGGGCTACTGACGAGAAATTTATAAAGCAAAGTGAACGAAATAAATTAAATAGGTCCCAAATGAATGGACCGTCAAATGCTGGCGGCTTCATTCCATTTAGTGAGCACAAAGAAAAAATTGTAAGTATACGTTATTTTCTATTTTAGCATTCAATATTTTGTACTTTGAAGTAATTAATTAACGGTTATCATTTGTGTTTGCAGGTAGAGTCTGGGGAAGTTCCTGCAGAATTGATTTATTGGACCACCTTTGAGCGGACCCATTCCCAAGAGATTGAAGGTAGTGGGAAGCGTTGGATTAACGCCAAGTCCCAGCAATTCACGGTGAGATAGTAATTAGATTTATTATTTGTTTCACACAGTAACATTTATTTCATTTTACAAGTCTTATTTATGATGTATCTTTGTGCTTGTAGGAGACTATCGTGAACCGACTTGAGAGAGACTCGCAGATTGAGAAAGACCCGGCGTCCTCTTATTTCGATAACGAGAGTCTCTTCATTCGTTGCGAGGTGGATTTGACAAGAAAGGGAGAGTCTTCGGGATGGGTGCCTCGCCAACTAAGCGAAGTCGTCTTGAAGCGCTCAACCAAAGCAATGTTGGAGGTGTTCTCGCAAGTAGACGTAATACTTTTTCTACCAATCACAAACCATTATTGTAACACCCCTACGGTTGTAACCAATGTACTTAACTTTGGAAAAATGTTAGGAAAGCTCAAAAGGAGAGACCTTGTTGGACCTAGGCGGGACCCCATGGACCAGTAGATGGAGACCGGACCGGACAAAATGAAAAGATCAAGAGGAAATGGGGAATACGGATTTGGTGGGCCCAAAGTGGCGCCACCCAGATCCCCTAATGACTTGGAGAGCAAGAAAGAAAAAGGTCAACAAAAAAGTCAACTACGGGCCCCGCCGTCTGGGCAAAAGGGAATATATCAGATAAAATAGGGAAGAATGAAATAAAGACCATAGGATTTGATTTGTTGGGCCTAGGAGGCGCCATTTAGGCTTGGGAAAGGTCTAGAAGGCTTGGGGAAAATTCAGGGGAGTTAATGGATCCGGCCAAAATCGGTAATTTCCATAAATTAGGGCCAAAGTAGGTAATTTTCCTAAATGTAAGAAAATATCAAGATACTTCTGGAATAGGAGGCACCACATGGCAGCAATCTAGGAGCCCCTGGAATTCTCTAGAATTTCTTGGAGAAGAAGAAAAGGGAAAACAGTGCAAAAGTCAAACCGCGGGTCCCACACGCAGAGAAAATGGGCAAAATGGGAATAAATAGGTAAAAATTTATTGGACCAGGTTTGTGGGCCCAAAATGGCGTGCCATGTGCCCTTTGGACAGACCAAGACATGTGGGAAAATTTGGTAATTATTGAAAAGTTCGGGCCACAATTGCAATTAATGAAAGTTTCGAGCCAAAACTTGTAATTTGCCCCAAAGGAAGATAAGGATCTGCACGTTTTTGGAGGGGGCAGTGACACTTGGCAGCTTATGGATGGCCCTGGAAAATTCTAGAATTCCTTGGAGATTAAGTCAAATATCATATCCAATTTATTACCCAACTGCCCGAAATTACGCCTGTTAATTCCAGAATTACCGGATCAAACTTACCTTTCTAAAAAGGTGTTTAGCTCTTCATTTTCACCCCTAAAGGGAAGAAAATTTCATAGGGCAGGGAGAGAGAATTCAGAAACCTCCATAGCCAAGCTCCAAGCTCAAGCCACCAAGGTTATCCAACGATTCTCCAATCTCAGGTAACACCGAAAATCTCACTTTCTCAAGTTCTTGCTCAAGTATTTTCGTCCAAAGGGTAAAAGCTTGGAGTTGTGGCTGGATTTTTGTATTTTTATGGTCTTCAATGGCTCTGGGACGTGATTTTATGTGGGGTTATGTGGTAGTTTAGGTTTCCGAGTTAAAAACACCGAAAAAAACCCCTTAAACTAAGCTTATCTTCAATTCTGGAATTTCTGGCAGTATGTCTTAAACTGGGTTTTAAGAATGGTAAACGAACTTGGTTTTGGCTTAACGTTTACATGTATAAATTAAACATCCTAAGGTCCACCGTGATGTATAATTTTGTATGATTTGGACTTTTCTACTAGGAGATAAAAATTGTTCAAGTTGGTACAAAAGCAACAGGATAAATCTGGACCAAGAGGGATAAAAATGGTTATAAATCAAACTATGTGTACTTTCAGGGTCTGAATGTATTGTTTCTGAAAAATAGACATCCCAATGGTTCAAAGGGCGTTAGTTTCATATGAAAATGATTTTTGTAGAATTTACTAAAAATCGTTGAAGTAGGGACAGTAAACTTGAACTTCTGGAAAGCCTTGGTTAAGCTCGGTTTTTGCCAATAATAAGAGGATATGAACCCAGATGGCTTATGTAATTATTTTTCCTACAAACTAGACATCCTAAGGGTTTCATTGGCACTGATTTTGTGTTAATACGATTTTCCTAGGGTTTATTAAAAATCGGCGAAGTTGGAATAGCAATTCTGGAAAATTCTGGTGTAGGCAAAATTCAAAGAGATTAGAAGTAGAGTTGGTATATATAATTGAAAGTGTGATATTTTGTTGTAACTAGGGTGTTAGCTCGTGTGGACTGCATCAAGAGAAGTGATTGCTAATTTCAAGGAGTGCCAGGTAGTAACTGTTGACTCGCATACTCTATGTTACTTCTGCATGTTGTGTTGATCATGATGTAGGAGATCGGGCTGTAGTACCCATTTGACTGCGTGTCCTTAGGGATTCGCTACAGTACCGAGGGCATGTATGATCGGGCTGAGGTACCTATTGGGCTGCAGTACCGAGAATTGTTGGGGTAGGTAGTGCCTATATGACTATGTTTTATAGGTTACTACCGAGGCCCCTGCGCGCGAAACGTATCGTGGGGCTTGTCTTGACCAGGCGGTCCTACGGATTGTGCCGGAGGCAGAACATACATGTTAGATTACTGTGCCTGAGGCAGAATTGTTTGCTTTACTTTCCTTATTGTGATTTACATTGCATGCACTGCATACATATTGTATTTGAGTCTAACAGTTACTCTGGGGTTCAACTTTGAACTCGACACTATTTTGAAGATACAGGGGTGAGAAAGTAGTAGGCGGAAGCAGAAGTAGGTAGGGCCTGATGCGGGAAGTTGAAGAAATAGGGGATGCCCTATTATCACTTTTGTATTTTGATACTTTTGGGATGACTGTATCACTATTGGTATTTATTTTGGATAATCTGTACCCTTAACCCTTGGGGACTTTTACTTTCTATTTATTTTACTTTTACCTGAGATTGTCCAAACTGGTTAAATGCTCTGTTGCGCTCACTCTGATACATGTTAAATGGACCTAATAAAGAAAGAAATGTAACTAAGTAAAGGAATCACTCTAACCCGCCACCCGAAAGGGCGAGGCCGGTAGGGGTGTAACAGTTTGGTATCAGTGCCTGGTTTGGACGGTACTGGTAAAAGGTAGATGGTTAAGGGTACTGAAATAACTTTTGGCAAATGGAGCAAAAAGGATACATACCCTAAGGAAAGGGTTGGGCTTCAGTAAGATAAGGCTCTTGTGATAGATGTGGCAGCACAAAATAGGGATTTTGTTGCTAACTTTGGGACTCCTGATATGGAAATCAGGGTCTGAATGAAATTCCCACTTGGTATTACTAGAACTAAAAAGGGAGTTCTATGGAAAAGTTAGTACTAGTTGATTTTTTTTTCTTGTGAGGGTAATACCTAGCGTTTCTGGGGGTAGATATGTCGTATTAGTATCTGCATTGATAGTACCAAGAATTATGTGGATTTGTATCGTATTAGTACCCCCCAGATCGATAGGTGCTTTAAGGTTAAGCGTGCTTGACGAGAGAAATTCTCGGGATGGGTGACCTCTGGGAAGTATCATAGGAATATGAAATCCTTTGATTTGAGGCTATAGCACCTTAAGATATGACTTATGGTGATCCATAGAGATACTATGAGGACATTAGATTGAGTAGAATTGAGACTAGGATCCTAGATAGACTTAATGCCTAGGTTAAATGTGATTAATCGATCTTGAATTGTCAGAATGTTTGGGTATGATTAAGGATTAATGATTAACCTTGAGATAATATAATGATATTAGGAGATACCCCTGTGATATTGAGGATTGAAATAGAATTAGAACCTCGTGAATAGTGCTGATGATTGAATGTTTTGAGGTTTAGACTAGGAAGATGAATTATGATCCTAGTTTGTATTTTGGATATTGTTGAGGTAATACGATTCCTTAGTTAAACGGATGTTGAGGTTCTAGGAGTCAATCGTGAATCTGACAATTGTTGATTTGAGGTTATTCGAGGATAGTGACTGGATGTTGTAAGCTATGAGTTATGATGATCATAGCATGTTTATTGGGTTTGTTCGAGGTTTTAAAATTGTTAGTTCTCAATGTGTTTTGATGATTAATAACAATTGTAAACATGAGAGAATATTTTTGTCAAAGATTGGTAAAGCATGTTGAGTTCAATTCAAAAACATTCTGTCAGCGCCAAACTCGAGCTTGGCTATGCAAACTCGAGCTTGACCCTTACAGAAAGCAAACCAAGCTATTTTGCATTTTCCAAACTTGAGCTTGAAGGTTTTCAAAAGTTTACTCATATTCTGAGTAAGCTCAAGCTTACACCTGGAAGCTTGAGTTTACGAAGGTTTGAGAATTTTATCAAGTTATTCAAATTGCAAACTCAAGCTTATTAGTTTTAAGCTCAAGCTTGCTTCTTCCAGAGACTTTTCTCAATGAGTTTACAAAAATGTAAACTCGAGCTTACTGATTACAAGCTCGAGCTTACCTCCGGCGTAATCCTTTAAACTTGAGCTTATCATTTTTACTGTAGAGTTTGTGAGTTTACAAAAGTTGTAAACTCGAGCTTGGCATACCAAGCTCGAGCTTGCACCAGGCAGAAAGTTTTCAAATTTTCTTTCAAAGAGTAAACTCAAGTTTGGAGTTGTAAACTCAAGCTTGCGTCTGACAAACTTTTCAAGGATGTTAACATTTGTGACAAACTCAAGCTTGCCCTTGCAAGCTCAAGCTTGGGTCGACAGAGAGCAATGTCATATTTTGAGCTTAGCAAACTCAAGTTTACACCTCTAAGCTCAAGCTTGCATTTTGTGAACTAAAATTATTTTTGACATGAATAGTGCCAAACTCGAGCTTACTCACTAATAAGCTCAAGCTTGGGTTTTTCCATTTTGGCTCTCAAAATGATTTCAAATATGTTTCCACGACAAATGCTAAACTCGAGCTTACTCACTTACAAGCTCGAGCTTGAGACTTACAGAGGCAAAACCCAAGTTTTAATGAAGAGCAAACTCGAGCTTACATAGGTAAACTCGAGCTTGGAACACTGTAATGCATTAACGTCAAGCTTAAAATGTTCGTTTGATCTATGCTTTAGCTTGATTCTCGCGAATTGGTTGCTTATGATTTATATGGTTTATATCAATATTTCCTAAGTTGATTTAACCAGTTTGCTTATGAAATTTCGAAGATCTAGGTTTGTTTTAAAGAAGACTTTAAGACAACAACTTGACAACTTGCAATATTATATTATTTCTTCTCTCATCCAAAGCAATGCTTTACAACCCGGAAAGTAGGACAACCATTCTCCAAGACAAAGCTAGCCTCCAACGTCCTAAAACAAAGTGGACAACATTATACAATTGCCTCCACTAAGTATAAAGCATGGGAACACATCTCTTGAGGTGCCAACTTTCAAATATTCAAATCGCAAGATTCCCAACATGACTATATCCGACGACTTCAACACAAATGAGCAAGCAATTCGAACTACTCCAAGTCCGAACGGATCTATAACGGTCACAAGCTTCAAACCAACATAAATACCGAAGATTTGAAGTATTCAAGTAGAGAAGACATACACGTAAAACGCATACAAATACTTGAGTCTTTTCTCGCTTTATAGTTTTCATTTGTATCTTTGATACATTGAGCTTCGTGTTTATCAATATCTACTCTTAGAGAGAGTTCATTTTCGTGTATATCATTCATTGTAAGAATCTCAAGTCGTGGGACTTGGAGATAGGGATAATCAGAGTACAACTTGTAAGGGGGAGTGTATCCTAGGGAGACGATAACTTTCGAGTACAGAGTGTGTATCTGATTGTATATAATTACAGCTTATAAGGGGGAGTGAGTCCTAGGGAGAAAGGATCATCCTGAGTACAGAGTGTGTAATTGTGATTGAGTGATCGTGGAAAATCCCAGAGAGTCTGGGTACTGGACGTAGGTCAAGGAGTTGGACCGAACCAGTATAAATCTTTTGTGTCAAGCTCTTCTACTCTATCTCCATTTATATCTCGTGTGTGGGTGATCTGAAAAGAATTTTTAAAATCCCAAATTCACCCCCTCTTGGTGATTTCCTTCACTTTCAAAAATTAGGTTGATAAACCTAATGATCCGATTTGATAATGAGATGTTTTTAGAGCGTTTGATTGATCTGAATGTATCCAGCACTAGAGTACAAGCATACCCATATGCATGAGGTATTTGGAGGTTACTAGTTGCTAGGGAATGATTTTAATCTTATGATATTCCCTTAGAAAGAGTGATTGAGAGTAGAACCCTTGATAATATTGGTTGATATTGTGTTATTTGAGGAATGTTCGAGGATAGTACCTATATGCTATGGGTTACTTTGAGTATGGGTTACTTTGAGGTTGATAGTTGCTATATCAGCATAGGGAAAGATCTTGAATATAGAATAATCCCTGAGAAGTGTTTGACTGAGAATTTGGTTGATAGCCAGAACCTCGATAGCCACAGGTTCCGGTCTCATGTTTAGAATCGATAGTTGTAGATATGATGGTGGCTAGTGAATTCTCGGAAAGATGTGGATTAAATACCTGTTAGGGAAAGTTGAATCTGTGACTATGCCTGGAGCTGGATTATTACTGGAAGATTATAATAACCCCAAATGAGGATTATTTGATGCGACATGAATGTATTAACATAGGATGCTCCAGTGCTATGTGTATTCGGTAGGTAAGGAGACCTACTAGATTGGTATGATTTTTGGGGAGATTGAATTTGATATGTGTTGGATGAAAGGTCTAAGTCCTATGGATCTAGTATGTCCATGGGCTGATAGAAATTCATGACCTTTGAACTTTGAATACCGAACAAAGTGTCGAAGAAGTTGTAAGCCTAAGAGTTATAGGTATTGTAGCTAGAATGATCAAACAAATGAGATGAATGGACTAAGTATCCTATGGATGGCTGGAGTAGCCAAGGATAGAGCTTGAGATGTAAGTTGGAGTTGATGACCTTATATATCAGCTGTCTGGTTCCTGGTATGTTTGAAATTGAATTTTGAATTTACCAATGCACATGCTGTATTTGTAAACTAAACTTTTATGAACCGAACTTTCAAATGAAATGTTTTAAGCAAAATTTGAAACTGGTTTGAAATTATTGTTATTGAAATAATGTTGTCTCATAGAAGGGGTTTGGTAGAACCGAGAATTTGAAATTGAGTTTGAACCATGTTTGTGGTGGAAAAAGACGGAACCATGTTTTGAAACTATTTTGAAATCGCTAGCCAATGTTGAAAGTTCTTTTTGAGGGGATTAGGTTTTGAGAAGGCGATACTCGTAAAGAATGTATGCACCCAATCCGAGTAGTTTCGCCTTGTTGGGGCACGTGATTTGCCTTGTCTGGCCGGCACCCACGCAAGCGTTTGGAGCAGGGCTCCTTAGGACAGAGGTCCTTTGTCCCGAGTATGGGATTCTGGTGGGTGGCGTGTTATTGTATGTGCCAGTGCGGACACTGGGTCCCAGGAAGGGACGGAAACTCTCCCACATTGGCCGACAGGTGCGTTGCTACTTCAGTGGTAGGTATTGAAAGGATTGGGGTGCGCCACTGTACCGAAAGGTTGTAGTGGTGGTGAGAGCTTTCAAATGTTGGATTTGTGAAATGAATAATCCCGCTCAATAGTGTGTGCCGGTAGGAAATGTTTTCTGGAAATAGTCCGGCAGTGATTTGTTTTCATGAAAATTTGAGCTGGCAGCGATTGAATTTGAAGATGTGAAAATGTTGTTTGTGAAAATGTACTGCGACCACAGAGATTTTCAAATGTGTGAAAATTTGAAATGTAAAGTATGAGACAACATAGTAAGTGGTGACATGATTGTCGTCACTATTGTATTGAAATGAAAAGCGGTGCAATTGGTGACTATGTTGATACAAAAACAGAAATTGATATAATGGTCTAGAAATTTGAATCAGTTAAGTCAGATGCCAGTTATCGTGCTAGGCAAGAGGGAAACGGTTCAAGAGCTTAGAATTGGGGAAGCTCAAGGGAGCGAAGGCTCGGGGCGGTAAGGCCCGGTATGCAAGTTTGCACAGGACGGTGTCCCTAGGATGTAAGGCCTGTGACGCTTAGCACTGGGTGGAGTACTTACTGGCATGGTGACTTTAGACTAATGTGTCCAGAGTGCATCTTGAGGATGGAAAAACATATGAACTATACCAGGTCGAAGATGAGACGCCTAAGGCCTGAAGGCGATTCCCTGGTCAATAAGGCAAGAAAATCCCGCGTTATGGTAGTAGAATGAGCTTAAAGGACAGTATGTGATAAGTTAAGGGGAAAAACGAGTAAGATAGTAAGACCTGCATAACCATACACTGTAAGGATGAATCAAGTAGTCCTGGATGGTTAAGTACCACACCTAAGTACGGAAGAGATAAGAATGTGGTATGGTAGATTGTGTGCTTAGTAAAGAGATTGGCTATGAGCCAAAAAGAATTCTTTGAGGTATGGACGTTCAAATTTTGAGGATGAAATTTATTTTAAGGGGGAAGAAATGCAACACCCCTACGATTGTAACCAATGTACTTAACTTTGGAAAAAGTTGAGGAAAGCTCAAAAGGAGAGACCTTGTTGACCGGCGGGACCCACATGGACCAGTAGATGGAGACCGGACCGGACAAAATTAAAAGATCAAGAGGAAATGGGGAAGACGGATTTGGTGGGCCCAAAGTGGCGCCACCCAAATCCCCTAATGACTTGGAGAGCAAGAAAGAGAAAGGTCAACAAAAAAGTCAACTGCGAGCCCCGCCATCTAGGCAAAAGGGAATATATCAGATAAAATAGGGAAGAATGGAATAAAGACCAGAGGATTTGATTTGTTGGGCCTAGGAGGTGCCATTTAGGCTTGGGAAAGGTCTAGAAGGCTTGGGGAAAAAGTTAGGGGGGTTAATGGATCCCGGGCCAAAGTAGGTAATTTTCCTAAATGTAAGAAAATATCAAGATACTTGTGGAAGAGGAGGCGCCACATGGCAGCAATCTAGGAGACTCTGGAATTCTCTAGAATTGCTTGGAGAAGAAGAAAAGGGAAAACAGTGCAAAAGTCAAACCGCGGGTCCCACACGCAGAGAAAATGGGCAAAATGGGAATAAATAGGTAAAAATTTATTGGACCAGGTTTGTGGGCCCAAAATGGCGTGCCATGTGCCCTTTGGACAGACCAAGACATGTGGGAAAAGTTGGTAATTATTGAAAAGTTCTGGGCCACAATTGCAATTAATGAAAGTTTCGGGCCAAAACTTGTAATTTGCCCCAAAGGAAGATAAGGATCTGCACGTTTTTGGAGGGGGCAGTGACACTTGGCAGCTTATGGATGGCCCTGGAAAATTCTAGAATTCCTTGGAGATTAAGTCAAATATCATATCCAATTTATTACCCAACTGCCCGAAATTACGCCTGTTAATTCCAGAATTACCGGATCAAACTTACCTTTGTAAAAAGGTGTTTAGCTCTTCATTTTCACCCCTAAAGGGAAGAAAATAAAGAAAATTTCATAGGGCAGGGAGAGAGAATTCAGAAACCTCCATAGCCAAGCTCCAAGCTCAAGCCACCAAGGTTATCCAACGATTCTCCAATCTCAGGTAACACCGAAAATCTCACTTTCTCAAGTTCTTGCTCAAGTATTTTCGTCCAAAGGGTAAAAGCTTGGAGTTGTGGCTGGATTTTTGTATTTTTATGGTCTTCAATGGCTCTGGGACGTGATTTTATGTGGGGTTATGTGGTAGTTTAGGTTTCCGAGTTAAAAACACCGAAAAAAAAACCCCTTAAACTAAGCTTATCTTCAATTCTGGAATTTCTGGCAGTATGTCTTAAACTGGGTTTTAAGAATGGTAAACGAACTTGGTTTTGGCTTAACGTTTACAGGTATAAATTAAACATCCTAAGGTCCACCGTGATGTATAATTTTGTATGATTTGGACTTTTCTACTAGGAGATAAAAATTGTTCAAGTTGGTACAAAAGCAACAGGATAAATCTGGACCAAGAGGGATAAAAATGGTTATAAATCAAACTATGTGTACTTTCAGGGTCTGAATGTATTGTTTCTGAACAATAGACATCCCAATGGTTCAAAGGGCGTTAGTTTCATATGAAAATGATTTTTGTAGAATTTACTAAAAATCGTTGAAGTAGGGACAAACACCGAACTTCACGGAAAGCCTTGGTTAAGCTCGGTTTTTGCCAATAATAAGAGGATATGAACCCAGATGGCTTATGTAATTATTTTTCCTACAAACTAGACATCCTAAGGGTTTCATTGGCACTGATTTTGTGTTAATACGATTTTCCTAGGGTTTATTAAAAATCGGCGAAGTTGGAATAGCAATTCTGGAAAATTCTGGTGTAGGTAAAATTCAAAGAGATTAGAAGTAGAGTTAGTATATATAATTTGGGATGATTTGTATCACTATTGGTATTTATTTTGGATAACTATACCCTTAACCCTTCGGGGTCTTTTACTTTATATTTATTTTACTTTTACCAGTACAGTAGATTGTCCAAACCGTTTAAATGCTCTGTTGCGCTCACTCTGATACATGTTAAATGGACCTAATAATGAAAGAAAGGTAACTAAGTAAAGGAATCACTCTAACCCGCCACCCGAAAGGGCGAGGCCGGTAGGGGTGTAACAATTATTCCCTCGCCCATTTAAATGAAGTACAAAAAATAAACTAACTTTGTAATGTTGGTTTTGGAGATGATAAGAGGGTAAAGGCGTTAAAACAGACGGTGAGGGAGCATGGAGCGATGATTGATGAGATGCGGGCACTTCTCCAGTCCATATTGAAGGACAAGGGTACGGGGTTGCCTCCTGGTGGTGATGATGATACTGGTGATTATGATGACCGACTCGCGGTTTAGACTTTTTTTAGTTCATTTTGGTCGCAACATTGTAATTTGTAATATTTTGTTTTTACTATGTAAACTCTTATGATTGTTACAATTTATTTTTATGATATACAAGTCTTTTTATTTTCTAATTTTTAATAGTTTTTATGTATTTTTTTATTTTTTCTGATTTTTTATATTTTTTTAAATTAAATTGGAATTGGCGAAGGAAAAGCATTTCCTTCGCAAATTCTGAAATTTGCGGGACGCATTTTCCTCGCAAATTTTGAAATTTTCAAGGGAAAATCTTTCCTCACAAAATCCAGATTTGCGAGGAAAATGCTTTTCCCTTGCAAATACCATAATTTTTTAGGGAAAATGCATCCCTCGCAAATGAAAAAGGCATTTTTCCGTTGCAAAAGTAGTTTGCGAGGGCAATTTTTGCACGGACACTTTTTCGCCGCAAATTCGTCGCAAACCAATTTTGTGATGGAAAATGCTTGTTTTGCGACGGAAAAGTTCCTACGCAAAGCAAGGGTTTTTTTGGTTTTAGGCAATATCGGAATAGTCTAACTGGTATAGTCTTGGTTTTGTGATGACAAGAAATGAGTTCCCCGGAGTCGAGCCAACAGAGGCAGTAAAGAAACTTCTCCTTTGCCTCAGTCAATCGACCTAGAACTAGAAAACCTTTATAGCCGCAAAGGGGTCTTTTTGATAATATATACCACTAGAAATAGAGTAATATTACCAAGACTAGTTTTTGGACCCTGTACACAGTCAGAGGCCTCGCCAGTTGGGGATAATGGTCAGCCCTCAATACAACTAGCTCTAGCATCTACTTTTAGCTCTGAGTATAGGACAACTTGGTGCCATATCAAGATCTATAGAAGGCTATCAAGAGAATATATGACTATGTTATGGTTAGGAGGAACACCTATGTAGCTCGGTACCAACATTACTTGGAGGCTGTTGAGGCCCTGTAACGGGATCGCCAGATTTTGAAGCTGTATGATCCAAACTACATATGGATTTGTATTATTATGAAGTTCTTTCCGGATATATATTTTTGGAATCATGGAAAGAACTTGATAATGGAGGAGGTTCTTTATGAATTTAGTGTTTTCATCATACACATCCAGAATTATGTAGATACATATATGTGGATAAATGTGTTTGACGAACTGTATTTGACAATAATCTGTATTTTGGCATTGGTGTAGTATGGCACAAATTTCTTGGGCAAAGGACAGTTGTAGACAATACCCGACACTTATATTTTGTTATAATGTAAATAGGTTAACCATGCTCGGGCCAAGGAAAAGGAATGATGAGTGACCTCCTTGGGAAGTTTTGTAAAAGTAGTATAATGTTGTATCTTGAGCATATGTATATATATAGCTGGGTGACTGATAACTGATGTATATGTGAATTTGTGATGTTTTATATATCTGGGTATTTCAGATCAGTGAAATGACCAAAATACCCTTGTATTGACATTTATCTCTTTTGTTGTATTATAGTGAAATTTAAAGATGGATCCATTGAGAGGTAGAGGTGGACATGCTAGACGTGAGCTGGCGCTTGGACAAAATGCACCTGTATAGAATCTGTTTGAACAAAACCTTATGTAGCAGATACTGGGGTTAATAAATGAACTCTGAGCGGAAGTCCATGAAATAAGAGCTAAGCAAAATGAAGAGGGAATGAATAGTAAATGACGAGGAGGAACAAAGTGAAGGATCCTCCATTCTAGAACTCAATAACAAGAGCGATCAAATAACAATAACGGGGTGGAAGAAACGGCTCAATACTGGGTAGCCAAGTTCTACAAATATCAACCACTTATATTTAATGGCAATTATGACCTACAAGCATCAGAGGATTGGTTGATGAGATTGGAGAAAATATTTCAAGTGCTAGTGTAACATCCCATTTTCAAAAGCAAAGATATATTTTTTTCATCGAGTAGAGCATCGGAGCAATTGAGTAATCGATACATTTATTCAAATTGCCGTAAGTCCGCTGATTCTGAAGCGGTACATTGACCGAGAGTTTTCAAAATGAATAACGCCCGAAGAAAGTCTTCGTCGGGACTCGTACGGCCCGCTCGCCTTTCTCCTCGGTCCTCGGTTCTTCCGAACCGACGCTATGATAAGAGCGAGATCCAATTACAATTTGGATCTCGGGTAACGATTAACCTCATGCTTAAATACGACTACATATACACGATGCAAAGCAATCAATACAACAGTCCATAACAGATGTATGATTAAAAATACATAACCACGTATGTAAGATAATAACCACGTATGTAACATAACCACGTATGATACAAAGAATAAGAACCTCGTATGTGACATAACCACGTATGTGACATAACCGTGTATATAACATAACCACGTATGCTACAACAACAAACAGAACACAACAAACATATATAATCATACAATAACCATCGAGTTAGTGTTATAAAGACGCGAACGTACCTTTTTGGCGGTACAACGGAACTTTTACGGAAAAACGTGAAATTCGACGGCAGAAAAAAAAGCGGTATGACGGCGGCACAACAAACGGCTCGGCGGTACGATTATCTCGAGATATCCTATAAGGATAATATTTAACAACTTTTAGCAGCATAACGGGCATTTTAGGTACAAATTACCATTTTGCCCCCGAACCCTAATCGGCGGAATTTCGCGTAACTTCGTTACTTTGACCGTATTCCATTTCAAAATTATCCCCACTATGTTTTTACCTCGTCGGGCATCTTTCAATGCAATGAGACATAAAAACAAGCATAGGAATATATTCTGAAACTTCCTAGATCAAAACAACGGTTCTACTATAACTACCGAAAGAACTACGGAAACTAAAAACTAAGGACGAGAAGAACTTACTCGGAGCTAAGGCACAATTTTTCCAGAGCTTCTCTCTCTAGAACCTCTCTAGGATCTGAATTTTGGTGTGAAGAATGAGAGCAAGAGAGCTTGCTATTTATAGAGAAAAATAGGGACAAGGTGGGAATTTCCAAAAGTCTTCGTAAATGATTTCGCCGTTGGATCTAGGGTTTTGTAAGATGGAATCTTGGCCATCCATGGTCTTGGTCGACATCTAGGGCCCAAAAAGTCAAAGAATGAGTTGTCATCCAATGATGACTCTTGCTTTATGGCCTCCGGTCCGATAAAGCTACCGACGGTGTCCGTTTCGCGCGATTTCGAAACTCAAAAATCCGGGCATGCAACTTTGAAGATCTTTTCATCCTCTCTCTTATTATCTATTTTGATCCTCTTTTTGATCATATCCAGGTATTCTCGGTGCGTCGGAAGATATTCGGACGAACGCGTCCGATTACGGAAATCGCTTCCGATAGAACCAACTCCGGACAATAATTCGTTTGAATCGTAAAACGTCCAGTTGTTGCCTAACTTAATCTCGTGTTTAAAAAGACACAATTGTTTCTATAGGTTCTCACTTTGCCTATCGACTCCACTCTATCGATCAACTTTTCGTCTTATTTGAAATTAGGGTTTTCGGTTGCGGAATCGACGTCGGTAAATTCTTTCTTCGTGTAGAATTTCACTTGTACTTAATTTGATCAGTCTGAAAAGACTTTTACCTCTGGTTTACCTGTAGAATTTATTTCTAACTTTTCCCCGGTCGCCTATATAAGCCGACTCACCGCATTATATTATTATTTTATTCTAATTACCATTTTTAATTATTTAAACAATTCTTTTTAATTAAAAATACTTAGAATTTCGCCCCCTCTTTTAAAAATTCAGATTTATTTATTTTTCTATAATTTTTTCCATTTTTTAAAAATATAATATTTTTTACCAAAAATTCCGTTTTACCCCCGCCTTCGTTAGGGCTTAATCGGACCTAATTTCTTCGTTTAGTGATCTTTTAAAGATCAGGTTTCTTCATATATTTATCTTTACCAATTTTACAGTATATTGTTATCTTGCAAACTTTTATCTGACACTTGTCATTATATATCCTATGTAAAATATTAAAAATGTTTACTCCATTGGTTTACTTTATGGTTCGAAATGCTTTTTAAACTTTTCTTCATGTTATTTCCTCTGAAATAATTTATTAAATTCTCATAATTAGGGATAACACTTCCATATTTTTCTCATAATTTTTCATGATCTTTCGTATTTATCATAATATTTTTTATTTGTTTTTATCACCATTATATCATTTTTAGTCATTGTTCATCAGATTTTCCTGTAACTTTTTTGACAATTTACTCTATAATTATAACAATTTTCTATAACATTTTTAAGCTCATGATTTTGCTTTATCAAAATATTCGTTAATTTCCTTTATCTCAAAACTTCCAGATTTACTAAAATCCGGGTATTACAGCTAGAATGTCCAGAAGAAACAAAGGTGCAATGGGCCATTTATAATCTGGAAGGTGACGCAGACAGATGGTGGATAAACCTGAGATAACTAAGAGCGATGAATATTCCAATCACTTGGGAAATATTTCAAGAAAAGTTCAATGATAAATATTTTCCCCATTTCGCTAGAGTCGCTATGGAGCCATAACTTCTGACTATACAACAGGGCAATAACGAGAGCTTTGATGAATATCTTGCCTGTTTCATCCGATTATCTTGTTATTCTGGCTACCTGAGTTACCGAGATGATGAGAGTTAGAGTGTTGATATGTTAATCCGGGGTTGAGGATTGAGATCAAAGAGAAGTTAATTTCCCGATAGTTCTGAGAATTCAACCAGGCAGTTGAAGAGTGCAGAATTGTGGAAATCAATCATAAAGAGATGCGTACCTCTAAAAGGGATTGTGACCCGTAGTGAGCCTAGTCAAGGAAGCCTACCACATAAATGAAAGGGACAAGGGTTCAGATTTAGAGGGAATAACAAACTACCTTTTAAGTCTGGCTCATGTGCTCCCTAGAGATCTTCAACATCTCTGATATGTTACCATTGTGGTTCAGTACATCCTGGTAAAAATTGTGCTGGAGAGGTCATTTGCTTTAACTGCTAGAAGCCTAGTCATATTAGTCGAGACTGTCCACAACATACTGTAGAGAAACGACCCCTGAACCAAGGGAGAGTGTTTACAATGACTCATAAGGAGGCCCGCAAATCTCCCGAAATGATACAAGGTACTATCTATTTTAATGGTAATATATTATAGGCATTATTTGAATTGGGTGCTAGTCATTCCTTCATTGCTTATGATTGTATTGAACGACTAGGACTGAGTACCCATAAACTGCCCTATGACCTGGTTGTTCAACACCACTTGGTGTAAAATCTATAACCTGGTTGCCAAGGTGCAGAAGAGTTTAAGACCGAGATTTTTTTGATAGCCAGACTCCAACACAGAAATTTGGTGGCGTTATTAGCTAGGATTCTGCATTGAAGAGCAAGAGAAACTGCTCGTTTATGAATATGTTGCTAACAGAAGCCTTGATTACTTTTTATTTGGTTTGACTCTTATAAACTCATTTTAACTTAATTAAAATTTATAGTTCATTTATGTCATGCATTTTATTATGTTTTTGGATATGTTTTAGTGTTGCTTGCTCAAAATAGGATTATTTTCATTTATCTCACTAGTAGAAAATTGCAGCGAAGACCAGTTCTTAACTTCCTTCTTAAACATACAAGATTGGGCATAAAACATCAAAGTCCAAACTCGTCAATACAGAGAATTGAAAGAGGTATAGCTAGAGATAGACATGTACGTAGTTGGTAAAGAAGGGGTCACAACTTCGATTCACGACAGCGAGGATGTTAGTATTGACGGTATGGCTTCTTGTCTCCCCTTCTTCGATCTAGTTTGGATGGGTTTGATTTCTTGTTGGGCCTCTCAGATCTGGTGGTTCTAGGATGGGATGGTGTCGCTGATGTTGGTCAATATTTTCAAGGCTGATATGATGTTGTTGCTTTTTTCCACATGGTGGGTGGATCTTGTTTCTCTGCTAATTTGCTAGAAAAAGTAAGTTAAAAGGAGTGGGACTATTAGGCTGGTTCTTCAAATCCCCCTCGATCCCTTGTTTCCAGCAATGTTCTCTGTGCTTTTTTCGTTTTCTCTGGTAGGGACGGTAGTAGCGGCGGCGACGCAACGATGGCAGCACATTAAGTTCTCTTTCTTTGGATTGGGTTAAGTTTTTGAATAGTGGTGTTGATTGAGTTGGGTTGTCGTGTTTAATTAGGTTGGGCTGTAGCCTTGTTTAAAACTTTTTTGTTGATGCTTATTTCTATGATTATATTTAATGAAGCTTATATTTTTCAATAAAAAAAAATAAAGACGTTCTAGTTTAAGATGACTAAAAAAGCCCCACAATGTTACAAATCATTGTTGGAAATAATACATATTTAATACCTTCCAGTATTTTGAACATGATTGCTTCCAATAGAAGAATGCATATGCTTTTAAAAAAACAAGACTAAAAATAATGCATTAACATGTGGGTTTGATCCTTCACTGTATAATTCTCCTCATTTGTTTCCTTCAAAAAAAAAAAAAATCTATTCTACTTCCGTCGAATTGAGTCAAATGAAAGAAGTCAAAGGGACTTGAAATCAAGACCTCGAATTCAAGTAGCCAAAACCCCTTTCATTCAAACCAGCATTTGTTGGTAATGTTACCTATATATCTATGCGTATCGTTTAGAACTTTTTTTTCTATTTTGTGAAATTTCATACTCATATTTACCTAATTTTGATTAGATTAAAAACATTAGTTGAATTAGTTAATATAGCATAAATTTTCTAAGACACTCAAGTCATATTCCTTAATTAATTCCTCTCCTCCTTGAATATTGTTTAAGCAAAGCATCAATAGAGGTAAATTAGGGAGAAAAAAAAGTTGACAAATATAAAAAATATGTCTTATATTAAAGACTGAAGAAAGTAATTTTGATTCAACTTCTCAATTTCATTTTAAACAGCATATTCCCAACTAGACCTTTCTAACAGAGAGATTCTACCAAAGGTAACAACAGGAGATCCATGAATCTTAACGACTGTAATTAACTTCAAATTTATAGCTCAATTTGCATATATCACATTAAGAAAATCATTGTTATTATAGAAGCTGAGAGAGTAGTCGGCAATATTAACTTTATATATATATATATATATATATATATAAAGAATTCCCTTATTATTGAAGTATTCCATAGTCTGATCATAGAATTCTTCAATCCCAAACTTGAATTCAAACCTTTCTTTGATAAGCTTCTCTGAAGAGAACACTAACTTGGGCTTGGAGGGCCAATCACCAAATCTTTATATCCCACAAAAAAAAACAAAAAACAAAAACAAAGTTCGTAAGAAGTAGAAATAATATTTGAAGAATTTTTTTTAACAGATAAAGAGTTCATGAATATTGTGACATTTATTGTAATGCTCAAAAAGGGTGATTCATCATTCAGAGCGTCTAAGATCTTCTACATTCTGGGTAAAAAAAAAAAAACTGCATTGTGCATATTCCTTTTCAAACAATTTAAATTAAATCGGATGGTCTATGAATTTATTAATTTTTATTTTTGAGATTTCTTTGGTAGTTATAAACATTTATTTTGTATTATACTTTTTAAGATAAAACCAAACAAAATAAATTAAAAAGTAAATAATAATCTGAATATTTTATATATATATATATGTGCGCGCGCGCGCGCACGCTTGCATCTTTCTAAATGGGTCATATTTTTAGTTTGGGAGATTGGCAGGTAGACCAATTAATTTATTGATGTGGTCCAGTCTTCATGTTAGATATGGGAATTCCTTCTCAATATCAAGAATTTCAGATCCACGGTTGAATCTATTAAGACGTACTGATTCATGGTTGAATTGTCAAATCATGAATAAATTGATATATACGTATTTCGCAAAGAAAGGGTCACAACTTTGATCCAAAGAAGTTGCAGTTGAAGAAAAATACCATTGAGTCTTTTATCTGCTTCTTCCTCGATCCAAGCAAATGAAAGACTACATCAATGGCTTCTCCTTATAAATAGCCTTTTAAGTTCATTCATATATAAACTCATAAACACACACAGAATTGAAAGAGGTAGAGATAGATACACACACAGTATAAGATGAAAGCTGTTTGCTTGGTTGTTTGCCTATTGGCATTTGCTTCTGCTC